>QAOA01001277.1:104447-143450 GCA_003255065.1 Cercis canadensis
TTTTTTTTTTTTTTTAATTTTTTTATTTCTCACCAGTTGAGAGATGGCTGAACAAATCCCTTATGGTGTTGCTGAAAGCATTATCAAGAGGTTAGCTTCATCAGTCTTTGCCGAGATTGGAAGGATTTACGGGGTCATGGATGAGCTTGCAAAAGCTGAAGGACACAGTTGAATCTATCAACGCCAGGCTTTTGGATGCTGAGGAGAGACAAGAACCAGAACAGAGCCATGCTGTCAAAAACTGGATAAGCAGGCTCAAGAAGGTCCTTCATGAAGCAGATGACTTGTTTGACGACTTTGTGATTGAAGATTTAAGAGACAAAGTGGATGATCATGGAAAAATAGTGAGAAAGGTAAGCAACTTCTTTTCAGGCTCAAATCCAATTGTTTTTCGCAGTAAAATGGCTGATAAGATAGAGGCAATTCAGAAGAAATTCAATGATGTTGCAAATGATATGGTTAAGTTTAATTTTCGTCAAGGAGACAGAGTTTTTAAGGAAAATGTAAGTGAATGCAGGAAAACAAGTTCTTTTGTGGAAGAATCAGAGATTATTGGAAGGGAAGAAAGCAAAAAGGATGTTATAAACTTGTTGATGCAACCAAATAGCAATCACAATGTTTCCTTGATTTCTGTTGTCGGTATTGGGGGTCTGGGCAAGACAACTCTTGCTCAATTGGTGTACGATGATGCTGAAGTGCAGAAATTCTTTTCGAAGCTCATGTGGGTGTGCGTTTCTGAAGATTTTGAAGTTGAAACTGTTCTGAAGAAAATTTTAAAATCACTCAATAATCATACAGTTGGCGACTTAGAATTAGACCAACTACAGAAAGAGCTTCGACAGAGTTTAAATGGCCAAATGTATTTACTTGTCTTGGATGATGTGTGGAACAAGAGTTATGAAAAATGGAATCATTTGAGAAGTTATTTGATGTGTGGTGCACCAGGAAGTAAGATTTTAGTGACTACTCATTTAGAAGAGGTAGCTAAAACAATGAGTGTAAGTACTTCATATCTTTTAGGAGGTTTGAGCGAAAAACAATCATTGACTTTATTTAAGAAATTAGCATTTAAAAAAGATGTTAAAATAATTGACCCAAGCCTCTTATCAATTGGGGAGAAAATTGTAGAGAAGTGTGGAGGAGTTCCACTTGCAATTAGAGCAATTGGTAGTCTATTAAGAACTAAAAATGGAGAAAATGAATGGTTGAATATCTTAGATGGTAATATATGGAGGTTGAGTGAGGACACAAAGAGAGTTATGGCAGTCCTAAAACTAAGTTACAAACACTTGCCAATTGAGTTAAGGCAATGTTTTGCTTACTATTGTTTATATCTAAAAGACTACATGCTTGAAAAGGAGGAGCTGGTTCAGTTATGGATGGCACAAGGCTACCTTGAGTGCTCAACTGGAATGAAACATATGGAAGATGTGGGTAATGATTATGTCAAGATTTTGTTGATGAGATTGTTCTTTCAGGATGTTGAGATGGATGAATATGGTGATATTAAATATTTCAAGATGCATGATCTTGCAATGGATGTAGTTGGAACAAATTGTTACTTGCATAGTGAGGGGAAAAGAATTGATGGAATACCCATTCATTTGTGGCTTGATAAATGCGCAAGCATTCCATCAGATTTATTGGATGGAAATAAGGTGCGCACCATTCTTTGGCCATTAGGGGGACGATGTTCCCCCAATGAACATTCACCAAATAAGGAATTGTCTATTATTTGGAAGTTCAAAAGCCTGCGTGTTGTAAATTTATGCAGACTAGACATTAGAGAGTTGCTAGGATCAATTGGTAGACTAAAACATTTGAGGTATCTTGACCTCTCAGGTTGTAGTGCATTAACAAGATTGCCTAAAAGCATAAGCAATCTAGTGCATTTGCAAACACTCAAACTGAAATGGTGTTGGAATCTTGAATTTTTTGTAGGTATCAAAAAATTAATTTCTTTGAGACACTTTGTTTTTAGCAGTTGTACAACTTTTAGACATAGGATGCCAGCTGGGTTGGGAAAATTGAAATCACTGCAAACGTTACAGGAATTCATGGTGGGGAAGGATCCGAAGTTTGCCAAATTGAATGAATTAAAAGAACTAAATAATCTGAGTATTGCAAATTGAGACGGAAAATTGAATTGATTATGTTGATACTGAAATGAAGTAACTGCTATCCTTATATAGAATGGATGAGTAGAGAGTTCAGTTACAAGTTTGTTACACACGTGACAAATGATACACGTGGCAAATGGTGCAGCCTGTCATTTACAACTGCATGCTAAGTCACTTTATGTAAAGCTAGTTACGAAACTAACCTTCTGTAACTAATGCTAATACTAACTGATATGCTACTGATATACACTAACTAATATACCAATGTTATAGTCAATAGCCCCCCTTAAGCTGGAACATATAAGCTTTGTAGGTGTAGCTTAGATATCAAGTCATCAAACTTAGGTGCAGAAAGAGCTTTAGTGAAGCAATCACCAAGTTGTTGTGTAGTGTGCACAGGCAAGAGTTAATGACACCAGCTTGGATCTTTTCTCGAACCACATGATAATATATCTCAATATGCTTAGTACGTTCATGGAAGACAGGATTATGACTGAGATATATTGCTGACTTGTTATCACAAAAGAGGAGAGCTTGTGAGAGAGGAACTTGGAGATCTTGCAACAAGTATTGCAGCCACACTAGCTCATAAGTAGCAGTAGCTAAGGCTCGATATTCAGCCTCTGTGCTAGACTGAGAGATTGTGAATTGTTTCTTTGCTTTCCACCCAATGAAAGCATCTCCAAGAAAAACACAAAACCCTGTGATGCTCCTTCGAGTTTCTGAGTAAGATGCCTAATCAGAATCCGAGAAACACTTGAGTTGTAGTGATGAATTGGATGAGAACCATAATCCTTTGCCTGGATCTTTCTTCAGATACCTCAAGACCCTGTGAGCATGCTTAAGATGGACAGTGGTTGGTTTGTCCACATATTGAGAAAGTTGTTGAACTGCAAAAGCCAAGTCTGGCCTGGTGTTGGTCAAGTAAAGCAACTTTCCTACCAATCTTCGATAAACTGAAATATCAAGCAATAAAGTCCCATAAGTGGAGTTCATAGTGACCCCCTTTGCAAGAGGTGTCTTGGCTGGTTTGCTGCCTAGAAAACCTGAATCAGCAAGGAGCTCCAATGCATATTTTCGTTGACAGAGGTTGATGCCATCTGCAGTTCTGTGAACTTCTAAACCAAGGAAAAATTTCAGTTCACCCAGGTCTTTGATTCAAAATTGTTGGTCCAAAAAGTGTTTGATTTGATGAATTTCTTATGTGTTATCCCCTATCATGATCACATCATCAACATAGATAAGTAAGGCAGTGAAGGAGTGATCAGTTTTCTTTACAAACAAGGAAGGATCTGATGCAGCAGGGTGAAATCCTTAGAAATCAAAGCATGAGAAAGTTTTTGATGCCACTGTCTACTGGCCTGCTTGAGGCCATAAAGAGATTTCTGTAGTTTGCAAACAAGATGAGGATCAGGTGTAGTCATCCTTGGTGGTATGGCCATATAGACTTCCTCATTGAGGTCTCCATGTAGAAAAACGTTGTTCACATCCAATTGTTGCAATTCCCAGCCCTTGACAGCAGCTAATGCTAAGAGGGTTCTGACAGTAGTTAGTTTTGCAACATGTGAGAATGTTTCCAAGTAATCCACTCCCTCCTGTTGTGTGTAATCCTTAGTGACAAGTCTGGCCTTATATCTTTCTATAGTGCCATCAACTTTGTGTTTGATTTTGTATACCCATTTGCACCTTATAGGTTTTTTTCCAGGAGGTAGATGTGTGAACATCCAAGTGTGGTTGAGTTCTAAGGCCTTGACTTCTTCCTCTATTGCTTTCTGCCAATGTGAGTGAGCTGCGGCTTCTATGAAAGTTTTTGGTTCAGTAACGGTGGTAATATTCATTGCAAAGACCTTTTGTTACTGAGGCAAATGGTTATAGGATAAGACATGAGAAAGAAGATGTTTAACTGTGGAGATACCAGGAAGACAATTAATTTTGGTGTGATAGTCTTGAAGGTATTTAGGAGTTTTAGTGGTCCTTCTAGGCCTAGTAGTGTGGGTAGGAACACCAGAAAGAGACTGACTAGGTGTATTTTGGTGATGGTTATGACTGGTGAGATCACGAGAAGGAGATGGAAATGAGTCATCTAATTGGTGAGAAAGGCTTGCAGGTGGGTATGTGGAGGATGGAGGAGGAATTGGAGATGCAGGTGCTTCAAGCTGCCACTGGTCAGGAGAAATTGTCTCAGAAACTAAAGACTGATCTTTATTGAGAAAATGAAAGGATGTCTCATGAAACATGACATTTTTGGAAACTGTTAGTTTCATGGAATGGATATCCAACACTCTAAATCATTTGACACCATGAATATAGCCCAAAAAGACACATTTTGAAGCTTGTGCATCAAACTTGCTTCTTGGAGGTCCACTGGTGCCTACAGAACATAAACAACTGAAGACTTTGAGGTTTTGCAACTGAGGAGGACACTTAAACATGTTCTCAAATGGTGTAATGTTGTCAGTCACTCTGCTGGGAGTTCTGTTTATCAGGTAGGCAGCATGAGATACTGCAAAATGCCATAGCATGAGAGGGAGTCCTGATTGAAAAAGCAAGGCCCTCGTGACATTGAGAAGATGTTGGTGCTTTCTTTCTACAATAGAGTTCTGTTGTGGTGTGTAAGGATAACTAAGCTGATGAACAATTCCATGTTGATTATAAAAATCAACCATTTGAAACTCAGCACCATTGTCAGTTCTTATAGCCTTGATGGTTATGCTAAATTGATTCTGCACAAGGGTGAAAAATTTCTGTAAACAGATATGAGCCTCTCCCTTTGTCTTCATTAGATAAATCCAAGTATATCGACTGAAGTTATCTACTATTGTAAGAAAGTATTTATGCCCATCCATCGATAGAACTAAATTGGGCCCCCAAATATCCACATGCACAAGATCAAAAGTATGAACAAAAATAGAAGAATTAGTAGGAAATGAAGCCCTTCTCTGCTTGGCCAAATGACATATGTCACATTTTATGTCAGAATTCCAAGTTACAATATCAACTTGCTTTGCTAAAATTTTGATCTTTTCATGATGAGGATGTCCTAGTCTATAATGCCATAAATCAAAGGCATGACAATCAAGGTTATTGCTACAACTATTTACATAACTAAAAAAAGAATCAATAGGTGGTTTGACTGAGCTAGAAGTACGGTTACTTGTCTCTGGTACTTGTATACTTTTAACAGTTGGATTGATGAGTTGTTACAATCCCAAATGCTCCTTAGCATATCCAATCATCCTCCAAGAAGCAGTTTCCTTGATTAAGCAGTTGTCAGGTTGTAACAAGAAAGCACAATTCAGATCTTTGGTCACTTTGCTAACTGATATGAGATTAAAGGTGAATGTAGGCACATATAACACTTGATGCAAAAAAAAATTGTCTAAAAATGCCACAGAACCTATATGTGTAACCTCTGCTGACATATTGTTGGGAAGACTCATAAAATAATTGCTCACAGGTACACAAGAATCAAGAAATTCATAGCAGCAAGTTACATAGTTACTAGCACCAGAATCTATGATCCATGCATCTTTGAAATTCATATCAGTAGATTGACAAGAAAGTACCATACCAGAATTAGTCATGCTGACAGAAGAGTGGTCATGAGATTCCTTTGACTCGAGAACAGTGAGGCCAGAGAAGGTTGAATTCAACTTCAAGGCATTGATGGCTGAAGCTGTAGAACCCGTAGAGACAACCTTGTTGCTCTTAAGGAGACTCATGATTTGACTATACTCATCTTGTGTCAAATGAACTTCTTGCTTTTCTGGTGCAGGTGGTGCTTCTTCCATTGCATCAAAGTCCTCCTCATCTGTGAGGAAAGAGTTAGTGCATTGATTGACTCGGTATTGCTTGGATTTCTATTTGTAGCCAGGGGGTAACCATGTTTCTTATAGCATGCGTCAGTTGTGTGTCCTGTCATGTTACAAAATGTTCAATAAGGTTTCTTGCTAGAAACCTGTTGCCTAGCATTATAGGATCTTGCTACTAGTGCCACAGTGTCTTGCTGAGAATCAGATTCAGATGTGGGGTTTACAAATTGTCTCTCATATTGCAAAACGAGTGAGAATACCTTGTTGATAGGAGGCAATGGTTCTATTAGCATAATCTGAGATTTGACAGTGGCATAAGAATCATTGAGCCCTCTCAAGAACCTAATTGTTTGATCTTGAATGTGATAGGTGTATGCTGTGGTGAAACACCTGCAACCTCCTGCTATACATGTGCATAGAGGAATGGGCCTCAAATTCGACAACTCATCCCATAAGATCTTCAATCTGGTGTAATACTCAGTGACAGAGGACACTCCCTGACTAAGATGAAAAATTTCTTCTTGAAGCTCCATGATTTGAAAGGGATCACCTTGAGAGAATCGATCTTTCAAGTCACTCCACACTTGTTGTGCAAGATCAAACCACAGAATACTCTTGGCAATTGTGGGGTGTACAGACTTGATTAGCCATGACAACACCATCGTATTGCATCTCTCCCAAGCACAGTAGAACACATCATTTGGAGCAGGTGGATGAATTGTGTCATCAACAAATTGTAATTTGTTCTTTGCTAGCAGAGCTAGTTTCATGGATCTTGCCCAGCTATGGTAATTACTTCCTTGAAGACTTTTTGGTACCAACATGAGTGTTGGATTTTCATTCCCATGGATGAAGAAAGGGCTTGCCGGATCTTCTTCGACTCTAGGGGGAAGAATTGGTGCATTTGGATTTGGAGTTGATGGTCCGCCATGGTTGGCAGCGGGAGCTCTTGGCATGATGGAATGTGTAAAAGAAAACTACAGGAAAGGAATTTGTTGCTCTGATACCATATTGCAAATTGAGAAGGAAAATTGAATTGATTATGTTGATACTGAAATGAAGTAACTGCTATCCTTATATAGAATGGATGAGCAGAGAGTTCAATTACAAGTTTGTTACACACGTGGCAAATGGTGCAGCCTGTCATTTACAACTGCATGCTAAGTCACCTTATGTAAAGCTAGTTACGAAACTAACCTTTTGTAACTAATGCTAATACTAACTGATATGCTACTGATATACACTAACTGATATACCAATGTTATAGTCAATACTGAGAGGCAATTTGTGTATTAAGAATCTTGGATCAATAAAAGATGTTGGGTTAGAGTTAAATGATGTAAATTTGAAAGAGAAAAAAAACCTCGGGTCCTTGGAATTAGATTGGGGTTATGAAAATAGCAAAAATGATGACAGCTTAGTCCTATTGGAAAACCTTCATCCTCCTGAAAATCTAAAAAAATTGAAAGTGAGGCATTATCCAGGTGTGAGATATCCAAGTTGGATTTGTTCACTTACAAATATTGTTGAGATTTCCCTTTATGCCTGCCCACATCTTCCAAGGTTGGACCAACTCCCCTTCTTCAAACATCTTGAGATTGCGGGTATGCGTGATGATGTATGGTGTGAATATATTTCTTGTTTTTCATCATTATCATCATTGCCCACGCCTATTTCAACATCCTTCTTCCCATCTTTGGAGACACTTGATATCGAATCCTGCAGTCAAAAGGAACTTATTGTCCTGCCTCCATTCCCTCGTCTTTCTTCTTTATCAATCCGAAGTTGCAGTGAATTGACTTGCATGCCTACGTTTCCTCATCTCTTTGAGAAGTTGGAATTGGATGATTGTAGCGTAAAGCCGTTGATAGACACTCTAAAGATGAATAAAGCGACACTTAACACAAGAGGCTAATCCAAAGCCATCTCTAGTTACTAATAATGACACGCTTCACTCTTGTTTCTTCACTCCTCTTTCCAAATTCAATAATTTGGAGATGTGGAATGTGGATCCCATTGGTATAAAAGAGTTACCAGAGGAGTGGATGCAAAATCTCATTTCTCTAGAGCATCTTTCTATTCAACTTCAAGCGCCTTTGTTTCGAAGTATGCGCCATCTTCCTGCTGCACTTCAGGAATTGACCATTGATTTTGTAAGAAACAATGATCTGTATGAGGCTTATAAGATTGAGGAGGTTACAACATAAGGACAACCCCTTCACTGCCTTCGTTCTCTCCAACAAATTGAAGTATGGGGTTCAAGTTATATGAGGGAATTACCAGAGTGGATCTACAACATCCCATCACTTCAACATATGACAATAAGTACTTACAGGAGTTTGGAGTCACTACCTGAAGGAATGGGTCACCTCACCAATTTACAGAGCCTACAAATCCAATATGCAAACTCTGTGTTATATGAAAGATGCCAGAGAGAAACAAGAGCAGATTGACCCAAAATTGCTCACATCCCATACAAAGCGGTAGACTATGACCAAAGTGATTGACTACAAGCTCCCTCTTGTCTCTGTTGTCAGGTAATACTTGATGACTTCTTCTAACACTAGTCTGTTATTGTTAATGTGGACAAAATTTTAAATATCATTTATACAACAAAAGCACAAGTTTACATATCATTAGTAACCAATACTAGTAATAGTATAACAAAAAACTTGTCGGTCATTGTATTCAATTAATCAGAATTTATATATATATATCATCCATANTGGACAAAATTTTAAATATCATTATACAACAAAAGCACAAGTTTACATATCATTAGTAACCAGTACTAGTAATAGTATAACAAAAAACTTGTCGGTCATTGTATTCAATTAATCAGAATTTATATATATATATCATCCATAAGAAAAAAAAAATAGTACAGAACAGTCTCTTATGTAACGAAAAATGTGCCTTTGGTTTTCTGAATTAGATACTATGTAATCAGAATTTTGTAGCTCATGATGCTTTGCTTAAGTCTTAGCGAACACATATTTAGATTTTTAATAAAAAAAATGTTCTAGCATTATTAATTAATTCTCTTCACTATTTCAACATTCTCCTTTTTTATTCCTATTGCTTATCTCTGATAACTAGAACATTTCTCTGGTGACTTGTTTGAATTTAGTGACCAGCAAAATTAGATGTTGTTATCTTTTCACTTGTTTGTTATTAGTTATAATTGAGCACTATATTGCATTATTGTTGGAGATGACAATTATCTGATCCTAATTTGCTTGATCATGTGGTCCAGAAACTTTGGGTCATCTTGATGTATTATATGAAACTTTGTTATTAGTTATTTTATGTTTTAAGCTACTTTGATCGCCCACTTTTTTTTAACTCATTTTATTTTATACTTTTCAGGAAAAATATTGCTTATGAAAAAAGTGCGTAATACTTTTGATAAGTGTATAATAATTCACATTTAATTTACACATCAATTTTATTCTTTAGGCAAAATTATGAATCTTGCTGAATCTAAGTTCAAATTTAGGACTATCAATACTGGAACAAACTTGAAGGTCATAGCTATAAACGGATGACATATGCCACGGAGAAAGAAAGAACCTGATAATGGAGCAATTTATTCTATGCTCACTTGTAAGTTTAAATTTAATCTTAGTGATTCTATATATATCTTTTGGCTTAGTCTGCTTCCCATATTATGAAGGAAAGCTTCTCTTTCTAATAGAAATTGGAACCAAAGCCTGAGCTTTTAACTTTTCTTTGAAACCATAAATAGTCTTAGTAAGTATCTGATTGTTTATCATATGTACTGAGTTTTGGTTAAATCTTCCCCCAAATAGTGCAGAACTCACGGCACTTAACATAATACTTGAGATAGAATGAGACAAATTCGATATGGGACATTTAAAATGTGAACTTTTCAAAGCATGAAAAGAACAAAAAGCCCATTTGTATATTATTTTACATGCTTCACGATGGGTAATGCATACAAGAGAAATTCCTTTTAGTAGTCGAAGTAATAAATAAACAGCACATGAACCATGGACTGCTGAAAAGTGATTTACACAGTTGCAACCCCACAGTGGTACTGAAACAGAATTCCATATACTAAACCTAGTCAAATCACCAAATTATTGTTGCTACTATTACTGAATCCGACAAAGTGCAGTAGTTCCAGTTAATTATAATGATTCCATAGTCACAATTAAAAGAAAATTGAGCTTCGCAGCTTGTAATTCACTAAACTGAATGTGTGATTGAAGCCTCTGGCCTTAATTGAGTGCAGTGAACCAAATTTCAACTTTAAACAGTAGTAAAGATTTAATTTTTCTTCCTAGAACCATTATAAATAACTAGCAGAATTGTCATGAAGGCAAATGGGAACTGGGAAAATGTATAAAATAAAAGATAAAGAGAATTTCAATAAAAAAACTAACCTTTTGTTTAACTCCAAGTGGGGAAGCTGTAATGTAAGAGACACTCCAATCGAAGAAAACAAAAGGGTCACCTGCAAAAGTAACATCTAAGAAAAAGAGAAGGGTGGTGAAGAACCAAGAAGAATATGGCATTGGATTCCTCTGTGAATCTCTTTTGGGTCTCAGGTTTTGTCCCAAGAGAAGATGGGCGCTGTTGAATTTTAGGTGCAAACTGAAGCAAGCAAAAGTGGCAGCAGAATTTCACATGGGAGTGAGTCAGAGTGACAAGCTGAGCCATTGAACCCCTGTTCTCTTCTGTCCTGGGCCCCCTTTCTTCCTTTTCTGGAAGATAGAGCCGCTAAAAAATTATTAATTAATTTAAAATAATTAATATATTAATCATTTTAATGATTAATATACTTTATTATGTATCGGTTTTAGATTGCATAAGAATCTCATTGTAAAGCTAATTATTGAAGGTTTTGTATAAATTATAAGTTCTTAGAAATTTGTATAGCTAATTTGTGTACAATTGCACATTAATTAGATTTACATTAACTTATATTATAATTAACATAAACTAAGCTTAAATAAATTCACTTAATTTTTTTTTTTACATAGCCAAAGTTTAAAATCTCACTAGTGCAAGCCTGTGAGGATTAACTGTAGTGTTATAAAGTATTTCATTAACAAAAACTAAAATTAAATAAAATGGTGCATTATGCATTTATATAACGTTCAATATTTTTGAGTTATTTTTTATGCATCAAAATTAAATCTCTCCTCTAATAAGTCTTTTATTGTTTTACGAAAACAAGTTTTCTAAACTACAATGTAAACTTCAAATAGTATAACATAAGAAAATGGAAGACTAGAATGATCAATTTTCAAAATCTTTATTTTTGGTTTCAAGTGTTTATTTAATTTCTGCCCCTTTGTTTAAACAAAAGAAAAGAACAAAAAAAAAAATGTGTAAGAAGTTTTAAAAAAGAAAAAAAAATGTTTTTTTTGTTTTTAAGAATTTTGATTCTTTGTTTTCTTTAAAAATAGCTACAAAGGTTTTGATCCCTAATTAGGATACGTAGGAGCTTGCAGAGGAAGCAAGTCAAGTCTGATTTTAAATAAATTCCTTGTTTCATTTTCTTTCTTAATAAACAAAAAAGGATCATTTCGTTTCTAGTCTTGTATTCTCTTAGATAACATAATAATGGCTAACACCACCCATTGGTTCACAAAGCTCCTTACTTCTGATAGGAGAGACAATGAAGCTAACTTGAGATATTTTTTACATTCATTAGTTTTCTTATATATATATATATGTTAATTGTTTAGAGATAATATAAACACATTGTTGGCCATAACTAATTCGTACAATTAATTTCAGGTAACTGTATATTAGGCGGGTGTTGTGGGGTGTCTAATATCTTCCCCACACACAAACTGATTCTTGAACCCTCTTTGGTTCGTAGATCATTTTTAAAATTTAAAATGGAGTTTTCCAATTGTTCTCTATTTTTTTTTAATATAATTAGTGGTGACTCCAAGTTTTCTCCAAAAAACTAATATTTGTAAAAGTCTATCATTCACGTCGTATCAACTTTCAGATACGTTGTAACATATCTCTTAACCCACGTTCTCCTTCAAAATTGAATAATATATCTATCCACCCTCCTTTATCTCCAACATCCTCTCACTTCTTCTCTCATACACATAACTCTCATGTATCCACTTCTACCAACTCTATCTTTATTTTTTCAAATTCTCCCATATCCTCTTCACAAAACAGTCCCAGCGTACCCTCTTCCCTTCCCTTATCCGAATCACCTTTTCCCTCCCTCACTTCTTCCTCTTATCAAATATCTTCTCCAGAACATACTCAACCTACCCCTCCCGCTCTTCCTTTTTCTGAAACAGTTGCTCCCTCAATTTCCTCCTCTCATCCGGATACAACTTCTCTACCTCACCAAATTGTTACCCGATCCCACAACAAGATTTATAAACCAATTTTTTTTTTAACTTCCATGTCACTAAACATCCCCTTCCATCTAGCCTAGAACTTACATGTCTATCCCAAGCTCTCAAATCCAATGATTGGCGCACAACTATGTCCAGTGAATTTGATGCATTAATTCGTGATGGGACTTGGACTCTAGTTCCTCCACCAAAAGCCACCAATGTGATTGGCTGTAAATGGATTTATAGAATTAAACGTAAACTAAATGGAGACATGGAAAGATACAAGGCTCACCTTGTAGCAAAAGGGTATGCCCAACGTCTTGGCTTGGATTACACTGAGACTTTCAGTCCAGTAGTAAAACCACAGACAATCAAAGGTGTGCTATATATTGCTCTTTGCAATAATTGGTCTTTGCAACACATGGATGTGAATAATGTTTTCTTACAAGGTATTCTTCATGATGATGTATACATGAGTCAACCACCAAGTCACATTGATTCTACTCATCCCTCATATGTCTACAAGCTTCAAAAAGTTTTATATGGTTTAAAGCAAGCACCACGGGCTTGGTACAAGGAGTTAGCTCAATTTCTTCTCTCATGATTTTGTGAACTCTCTCTCGGATGGTTCCTTATTTATCTATAATAAATTTGGAGTGATTGCCTACTTTCTTATCTATGTAGATGATTTACTTTTTACTAGGAATCACACAGATTTTATCTCATCTTTTTGCAAAGCTCTTACTTCTAAGTTTTATTGAAGGAACTCGGCTCTCTTTCCTACTTTCTTGGAGTGGAATTTATCCCACAATCAGCTGGTCTATTTTTATCACAACACAAGTACAAATTGGATTTACTAGAAAAGACGAAAATGGATGGTGAAAAAGGTGTCACTACTCCTCTGTCCACTTCGGTTCCCTTGTGTCTTGATGATGGGTCCTCACCCACTAATCCCATAGAACATAGAAGCATAATTGGTGCACTCCAGTGCCTGTCCTTGACCAGTCCAGACATTGGTTTTGTAGTCAATAACCTTTCTCAATTTATGCACAAACCAACAGTCATTCACCTTGCTGCCCTTAAGAAAGTCTTACGCTACTTAAAGACAACTCTTCATTCGGCCTACATCTTAAAGCTCACAATCACTTACAGCTCTTCGCTTACTCCAATGCCGATTGGGCTGGTGATCTCACGGACCGCACATCAACCTTTGCTCACATCATTTTCATGGGACAAAATGCTTTGTCTTGGTCTTCCAAAAAACAGCGAGGTGTGGCCCATTCTAGTACAGAAGTTGAATATAGGTCAATTGCAAATACTACAGCTGAATTGCAATGGCTTATGAACCTTTTGAAAGAGCTTGGTGTCCCTTTATCCAAACCACTCACTATTTATTGTGATAACATAGGAGTCACATACTTATGTGTCAATCCCGTCTTCCACTCTCGTATGAAACATCTAGCTTTAGATTATCACTTTGTCAGGGAAATAGTGCAAGAAAAACAGTTGTGTGTCTCCCATGTATCCACAAAAGACCAACTCGCCGACATCCTCACCAAAGCCTTGCCTACCTCCATTTGTTGCACTCTCAAGACCAAGATTGGCGTCGTTGATGGGTCCACCATCTTGCGGGGGCATGATGAAGCCTAGAAAATCTAGGGTTTGTTATACTTGTTATACTTAGAGTTTGTTAGTTTTTAAACTTCAAAATACTGTTACAGAAATACTGTAACTTAGCTTTAGCTTTCGGTTCTATAGATATACTTGTTATACTTAGAGTTTGTTAGCTTTTTAAACTTCAAAATACTGTTACAGAAAATACTGTAACTTAGCTTTCGGTTCTGTAGGTTTTCGGTTCTGTTTGTATTTAAACCAGCATTTACAGCAATACAATATTATTCCAGATTTACCTCATTAATTGTTTCTTCAACGCAGCAGAAAAATCCTGAAATAAAACATAACAAGGAAAAGTTGTTAGTCTAAACAACGCTTCTCACAAGTTCTCACAAGAGTGGGTCTAAAACAGGTCTTCCCCTCAAGCTCCAATTCTTTATGGTTGCACTCAATGTGGGATACTACCCTTAACACATATTAGTATATGTGTAAGGTTATAGGGAGTGGAGAGGGGACCTAGCCTTAATAAACTGGATTTGAGCTTTCCCATAATGGAACCCACTTTAAAATAGGCCCTACACCTTTCATATCACACCGAAATGCTTTAATCTGAGATTTACCTTGGTCAAATTATATGGATCACATTAAATCTTAATTGAGCTTTATTGGTCAAACCAATCAACCCGTTTTTCCCAAATAGGAAGTCCAACCACTGGCTGCTCATAGCAGGAAAATTCTTACACTTTTGTTTGGAAAAGAACTTAATTTAGAGGAGGATTGTTAAACTACAGAGATTCACAGTCTAAAAATAATGGCTTAATAGTTGAACACGGATATTTCATTATAAAAGTATTATTGTATTATATTCAAATTCTATCGACAATGAGTAAATTGATATTTATAGGGCAAGGATATAAGTTAAGAAGAATTTAAACCATAGATAAAAATAAATGTCTATATTTGATATAAAGCTTGATTTAATGAGTTCCATACAAGCACTTCGTAATAGTGGATAGACATCATATCAATATCCCTAATCAATGTTATCATCCTCTTGGAAACCGGTGTCACTGTAGACATTTTAGGAAACAGTTTTCATATTCAGGTTTGTCCATGCACTCTAACTGGCAAATGAAATTGAGTCCTTGTGTTAGGATCCCTGTCTTCTTTTTACTAGGAGAAGAAAATTGGGAGGCTTCCACCAAAACAAGATGGCTTAATAGAATCATTACCATTACTATTCTTATAATTCTTGACCATCTAATCCTCATATTGTTTCTTTCTTTCAGGCCAATTTGTTCTATACATGTGGAAACACCATAATTTATAGAGTTGCCCCTACTGAAAACATAGGAAAATATTTCAGATATAGATTATTCAAAGAGCCAATGTATAATTCATATAACCTAATAAAAATACATAAATTGATTCAAAGAAACATTATGTAGCATCTTTTGGTGTGACCCATAAGATGCTTTACTGTATCTTTAATTTATTCAAATAGTGGAAACACGAAACCATATTCATTTAGAATAAGGAAATTATTGGCCGACTTTGGATTTTTTTTTTTTTTTTTTTTTTTTTTTTTTTTTTTTGTTTTTTTTTTTTTTTTTTTTTTTTTTTCATGTGGACTTTGGGTGTTAATCTTAACGCTTTATGATTTATAAAAAGTATTACCTTGTAAACTAAATTTGTGCACTTCAACAAACAAATAACTAAATACGAAGGGATCAAAGCAAAACATAGATGAGTGAGATTCCAATGGGGAGAGTTGTGTTCATAATGATCATGTTGACCACTCTGTTGGCTATAGCAATTCAAGCAGATGGGACAACTGAGTCATCCCATCCTACAAGTACTCCTCTCCTCTTTGCATGTCTCTCATGATCAATCATTTCGTTCATTTACCACAAAGATAGTTTCCACTTTGAAGTGCA
Organism: Cercis canadensis; assembly: GCA_003255065.1. Lineage (NCBI taxonomy): Eukaryota > Viridiplantae > Streptophyta > Magnoliopsida > Fabales > Fabaceae > Cercis > Cercis canadensis. The sequence continues at coordinate 120,275 of QAOA01001277.1, forward strand.
AGAAACATGGGTCGACTCCACAGCAACAACGGCAAAGAACCTTGCGATGAACATAATATGAGCCCACCTCCGAACAAGCAAACATACAGTAAGAAAAAATAATTTATGGTAGCTAACGTAAAAGTTAGATGGTTTATGGTGGATTCACAATCTTAAGAATTTTTAAATATTTTTTGCCATTACAAGTATCATATGGTTTGAGACTAGACAGTTGAATTTGAATGAGTGGGATATATGAAATAAATCAATATTTATGAATAAAAAGATTGCCTAGAATTTGTTTTTTGGCCATGAATATTACTAGTAGTCTATTTTAACAATTTATATCATTGTCTTCCTCCTTGTTATCTACTTATTTATTTTGTATTTATGAATTACAACTTAATGCTGTTTTCAATACTCTTAAGAATTTCATTTTTCTTCTCCTAGCCTTAATTAAAAAGCTTTATAATTACATAGGCATAAGCAGCATAATTGGTCTATATAGAGATTTCTTAAAAATGTTAAGGTCTCAAGTTCAAATCCCTATTTTTTATTTCTCTAGTTAAAAAGTTTAGCTCTACCTATCAATGACAAAAGTAGCAAAGTCCTTTGGCAACATGCATGTTTTTATATATAACTCCTTTTAAGGATAACGACCTAACAAGAATTATGACTTTTTAATTGTAATAGGTAAACATGATTAATGAATAATAGGGAGCCGCTATTTTTACACTTGATTTTGTTAATANCCTTTTAAGGATAACAACCTAACAAGAATCATGACTTTTTAATTGTAATAGGTAAACATGATTAATGAATAATAGGGAGTCGCTATTTTTACACTTGATTTTACTAATAATATACCCTATTTAATGTCTAAATATAATATAGATTAATTTACTTTCATTTAATATAAAAAAATTTAGTCAATTATAAAAACCCTAATTTAATATAAAAAAATTAGTTAAAGTTAAAAAAATTTCATATTAAATGATGGTAAATTAGTTTAAATTATAGTCAGACATTAAATAATATGTGACCCTAGCAAAATAGGGTGTGAAAATAATGGCTCCCAAATAATATTGTGTAACATTTGTTTGGAATCTTCGTTTTATGAGAGTGTCAACAAGTTTTGAAATAAACCAATGAGATCGTATATATATTTTACATATATACGTTAAAATACATGGAATTCTTCGTTCATTTTAAATAGAGTCTGCTAAAGCTTTATGGTTTGTGCATTAGAATGTGTAGTTCTTAATTCAAATACACACACACACACACAAGTTTATATTACATTCATAGTTCATATATACCAAAATGTAAAGGCTGATATATGTCTGTGTGCAATTAACTGCCAGGAAACTTCAATTGGGATTCACTTAGGGGGAAAAAAGTTGAGGATGCTGTGGACATAATTCACAGAAAGTATCCTAGTTTGCAGGTTCATGTCTTGAGGGAAGAAGAGCTGGCCTATATAGAGATGCGATATGATGATGAAGCTATAATAATTGTTCAACGCAAAGGAAAAGTTGCCGAAATTCTTAGGCTTTTCTACGGGTAGTAGCTCAAGTGCTAAACGGTACTGGTGTTATTAGTAGCAAAACTCGACATGTATCCATCATATAGCATGCTAAGAGTACAACTATTACGGCAATAAATTTGAACAAATGGTCACTTTTGTAAACATCAAGTTGATCTTATCTTATCAAGATGGAGTAACATAAAAGGTAAGGGTACCCTAAACCACCCTAATTCACATATAAATGAAAAAATAAACTTTTTTCTTCCTTCCTCTTCTCTGTATATTTTATGTGGTTTATCTTTTCCATTATTGGGGAAGTATGCAGTTATATGTATGTACAATTTTCAATCTTTGAACAATAATTTTAACTTCCACGTTTTCTACTTATTATTTCAACAATGTGCCTTTCGAGGCCAAAACGATGTGTAGGGGCGAAACTTCCGAAAAATAAAATAAATAAAAGAGAATAATTTTGAAGTAAGAATAAAAAATACAAGATTTGGAACATGGTTGGAATTAAAAGGAAAAAAAAATGCATAAAGGAGATAGAGTCGCAACCAATTGATTTAAGGTGTAATTAGACACCTATAAAAATATTGGTCTACTTTACCAAAATTTGCATAAATGATTGTTTATGTTACAGATATAAAGCGTTAGAACTTTAGAAGATCTCTAGACTAATTGTTTTATGTGTGCTTGTATCCCTTATTATTGGTTTCTTGAACAAAAGATTATCATGATTTAAAATGTAACAAACGTACACATTAAGTGCCAAACATCTCATGTATTAACAAATAACAAAATGTAATTTGGCAAAAAAAATTTCTAGCGATGGCTTTCACCCAACAGTTCACAGATTATTTTCTTTTTTATTAATGTGTGCTTTTATTCCATTTTCCCCATCCCTTCAAGAATTTCTTTAGGTGACAAAAAAAAAATGTTTTTAACCAAATCTTGTAACGTATGAAGTAATCACAGCATTTAAATGTTTATATCAAAACCTACCCTTTCAATTATATAAAAATTCGCATCCGTGAACAGGCATAAAATATCTTACATATGATAAGTTAGGTCACTTTAACACAAGCATTAATTTTCTTTTTTTACTAATTCATGATTAGGGCCATATTCTTAATAAAGAGGATGTGTATGACTTCCGGGAGGATACTAAATGATCATAATTTAATCAAGTAGCTCATCATTTAATTGATATATGAAGCCATTAAACATATCAAAGAGTTCATGATAAGATATAAGATTTCTTTGTCCTTTCGTAATTCCCTCATTTAAGGGTTTAGATCTTATAAATTTGTGTACTTGAACTAACAAATCACTAAAATACAAGGAAGCAGCAAAGTAACACATCGGAGTAAAATTCTTATGGGGAGACTTATGCTCATGATGATCATGTTAACCATTTTGTTGGCTGTAGAAATTCAAGCAGATGGGATAACTGAGTCATCCCTACCTACAATTAATCCTCTTAATTATCGATTCGTCATCCTCTTTCCATGTCTCTCAAGCGCACTCATTTCGTTCATTTGCTGTAAAGATTATTTCTTCTTGGAAGTGCAGGAAACATATGAAACTCCACAATGTCAACTCTACCAAAGAACCTTGTGATGGACACATGAGCCCACTTTCACACAAGAAAGTGTCAAGAACCGATTCATCTTAAAAGCTTAAGACAAAGCAATAGTTTACTTATACATTATGCTGAAATTTCAATTTAATTGAGAAAGTAAGAACGGAATGATTCAGTCTTCTGATTGCTTAGTCAAAGAGGTTCTATTACTTATACATTATACTGAAATTTCAATTTAATTGAGAAAGTAAGAACGGAATGATTCAGTCTTCTGATTGCTTAGTCAAAGAGGCTCTAATACTATATCAAGAATCGATTCAACACAAAAGCTTAAGCTGTTAAATAAAAACCTATTAATGATTTTATATCTAGCAGGAAGCACCAGGTAAGAGAAAAATTATGATACCTTATATCCTAAGAGTTTCCAAACCATTTTTCTTGCTACGACTATAATAATTAGGCTAGATAATTGGAATTTGAATGAGTGAGAAAATATGAAATAAATCAATATTTATCAATAAAAATATTTCTACCACTACGGTATCCCTATAGGGACATCACAACTTAAATCTGTTTCAATGTATTTATGAATTTCATTTTCCTTTTCATAGCCTCAAATTAAAAGCATAACAATTAGAATAAGAGTAGCATAGTACCTTGGCAACATGCATGTTTTCATATACCTCCTTAGAAGGATAACGACCCAACAATAATCATGAATTACTAATGTAATAGGTAAACATAATTAATATGAATAATAGTGTGTAATGTTTCTTTGCAATCCTCCTTTATAGGAGCGTTTGTAAATTTCGAAATAAATCAATGGGGTGGTATATCTTAAATATAAACAATTAAACATTAAAATACATCGAAATCTTATTTTAAAAAGGTTGGTGCATTAGAGAATTTGTAGTTCTTGATTCAAACCCCACATAAAAAAACTGTATATCACATCCATTTTTATACCAACTTGTAGAAACTAATATCTTTGTGTGCTTAAAATATATATATATATATATATATTCAGTGCCTACCTTGCCATTGAAGTCAATTAAGGGAAGCAAAGTTGAGGATGCTGTGGAGATAATTCACAGAACGAATCCAAGTATGAAGGTTCATATCGTGCCCAAAGTTGGGGTGGGTGCTGTATATATACAAGATGATATTAAAGAAGCTATAATACTTGATATGAAAGTTACTGACATTTATTGGGCTGGTGAGGGGCATTAACTGAATTGCAAACTCTACTAGTGTTGACTAGTAGCAATACTCTACATGTATCTGTCATTTTGCTTCATCTGTTTCTTCCCTTACTTGTTCTAGTCTCACTACTTGGTATTATACGGGATGGTTACCAATAAATATGTATGAGTATAATATAATTTTTTTTTTAAAAACTTGGTCCTTGGATCCAAATGCAATGTTCNTTTTTTAAAAAAACTTGGTCCTTGGATCCAAATGCAATGTTCTACACCCCCAATGGTTTGCAGTTGAATAACATATGAATCTAGACCTGTTTTCATTGACCAGTGACCCTCATTCACTTCGAAATAGAATCTCGTCTTCCTTTCTCTTTTCTGTGTATTTTCTTTAGTTTATCCTTAATATTCCATAGGAAGTATGCAGTTATATGTGGGTACAATCCATCACGGACACCCAACTTTATTTGGGTTTTAGCTAAATGCCCATATTACAAAACATGTTTTATATAATATAAATACAATATGGAGATAAATTTACTTAAATTCGAACTTGTTCCACTTATAATTAGTTTATTGAACAAAAATGATCATGATTCAAGATGAAATATGTCACAAATCGATTCAACCAAAAAACTTAAGCTATTATATGAGGTGAAAGTTCCCATGCACATGAAATCTCTTTGGGCTTGAAATGTATAAAAATCACATGTTCACTCATACATTATGTTAAGATTTCAAATTTAATTGATCAGAAAGTTCGGGTAGTAGAGATCAATTTCTTCACCACTTAGTCAAAGAGACTATGATACCTCGTCACAAATCAATTTAACCAAAAATTTAAGCTGTTAAATAAATGTCTAAGAATAGCTTTATATATATCTAATAAAATATGCATAAATATCAAGTTCCTAACATCTCTCAAAAAGGTTGAAATCCTAAGTTAAAATTCACACCCCTTGTATCATGAGCTAGAAACTTAGTTGTATCTATATAATGGAAAGAACAAACGCTTAAGATCTCACATATATAACAAATAAGATACAGTAATTTGACACCAAATTCATATTTTCGTTAGCCATTACTTGCATCCAACAGTTCACACGTTTTTATGGTACAAATTTAGTCCATTTTCCCCACCCCTTCAAGAATTGGCCTAAAGAAGAATCAGAATATATATTGAAGAGATCAATATGAAAAGAAGTAGAGATTATTTTTGAGAAAAATGATTTTTTTTGGGTGGTGGTAGGGCAGAGGAGGGGGACCAATCACACATTTTGTAAAAGTTAACTTAAAAACAAGAAAACAAATTAAGATTTCTCAACTTTGGTAAGGAGTCACACCAACCCCACCATGGGTTGGTTCGGTTTCAAAATGAGGTTGTAATCATTTGTTTCGGTTTTGATTAAGAGTGATTTTCTCTTGACTCAATTTGTTTTCATAGAAAATAGTTTTAAAGAAATTGTTTGCTTAAGAACTAAATTTTCTTAAGCTAAAAGTTTTGTTGAGAAGTCATTTCTATCAAAATAAATAAAGTGATTATATTTCAGTTTAGTTAAAATTTCAAACTATGAATTCAATCAAATAGAGATGTAAAACAAGGTTTCTTCGATGATAATGTTCTCTTACAAAATATAACATTCAATTTAGGCCCACCATCGTAGACATCTCGTATCATCTAGATTTCTCCTGCGGACCACCATGCGGATAATGTATGTTTTCCACTTTATATAATTTATATTCATATTATTATTATTTAGAAGAAAAACATAATGTTACCATAAAAATGTCAAGACATACTATAAGTCTTAGTGAATACTTATAGATTATTTATCAAGAGGGGATGACATATATAGCCTTAAAAGCGAAATGTTTCGATTTTAACCAAAAAAAAAAAATCAATCCCTGTTGGTACAATCAGATATATTTTTTTCATCTTTATATTAATTTGTCTCTCAAAAGTTTTAAATAAATCCATATTATATAAAATGTTTATATAATAAAACTCTATCTATATCATATTAGTTTTAATATTTATGTTAATGAGTAAAGAGAAGAAGGAGAAAAGAGAAAATATATATATAGAGAAAAAAAAATTGAAAGAGATTTTGCTTAAAATAGGATATTGTTAGTTACGGAGTGGGTATTGAATTTATTTTTTTGGTACATTAGCTATGGACTTTCAAACTCCATCAGCAATGTATCACAATTTGACACTCATTTTTACTGCTAGACTGAACTATAATTTAACATTGTCTCTCTATTTTAAGAAAAAAATTCTAAAACAAATGAGATTGGTTTAAGCACATCATCTTCTCTATTATGATTGCTCTTAAGATTTATAGATTTTGTGTTTAAACTTAGAATCAGTACCAAACAAATATATAAATTATATTATCAGAATAGTCATTATTAATTAAAATAAATTAAAAATGCTAAATTATGAAATTAAACTCCACTCACCTAAAATTTTGTTAAACAAAAATTTAAAATTACAAAATACGAACCCAATCATAATGATTCCAAATCAATATCACTAACTCTGTTAAATATAAAGGAGTATAAAACTATCTTATTGAAAATGATCAGAATCAATATCAATAAAGTAATTCTTAAACTTTCTATATATAACCCAATTTCTAAAATAACTAGAAGGTTATGTTTTCATATTTCTAGATTGGGTTGAGAAAATTATCATTATGATTCCTTTTAAATATAAACAAAACAAAAAGCATGTTACAATACCACAAGCATATGGACTTTCTAAAAAAAATAAAAAAGCTCTAAATACATTACATATTCTTTGCTAAGTATCATTTACATTATACCTAAAAAAATTTCAATTTCATTAAAATTTAGTACAAGGCTATGAATTGGAAAATTAATATAATGTCTTGGCAAAGGGATGCAGAAATAAGTTTAGAGATAAAACTTCACTACTTAGACAAATCAATCTTGGTTTTTGGACCTATATTTCTACTAATCGAGTGCATTTTGATCTTCATTTCTATTTATAGCATATATGATTGTACATGTAAATTATTATTTTATATTGCACGAGGACTAGTATTGTCAAAAATCGATTCAATCAAAAAGTTTAAAATATTTGAAGAATTATAATATATACTGAAGAGATCAATATGAATAGAAGTAGAGATTATTTTTGAGAAAAATGATTTTTTTTGTGGGGTTGGTGAGGCAGAGGAGGGGAACCAATCACACATTTTGTAAAAATTAACTCAAAAACAAGAAAAAAAAAATTAAGATTTCTCAACTTTGGTAAGGAGTCACACCAACCCCACCATGGGTTGGTTCGGTTTCAAAAGGAGGTTGTGCTCATTTGTTTCGGTTTTAATTAAGAGTGATTTTCTCTTGACTCCATTTGTTTTCGTAGAAAATAGTTTTAAAGAAAACTTTGTTGCTTAAGAACTAAATTTTCTTAAGCTAAAAGTTTTGTTGAGAAGTCATTTCTATCAAACCAAATAAAGTGATTAAATTTCAAACAATGAATTCAATCAAATGGAGATGTAAAAAAGGTTTCTTCGACGATAATGTTCTCTTTCAAGATATAACATTCAATATAGGCCCACCATCGTAGACATCTCGCATCGTCTAGATTTCTCCTATGGACCACCATGCGGATAATGTATGTTTTCCACTTTATATAATTTATATTCATATTATTATTTAGAAGAAAAACATAATGTTACCATAAAAAGGTCAATCTAATTCTTAGAACAAAAAGAATAATGTTACTTCTAATTCATTTTTGCATATTCATTAAATAGAATTTTCAATTTTTTCCATGTTTTAAACTTTTTGGGTTGATCTTAATTTTCCTTTCTTAGTACTTAATGATGCAATATTTCCGATTCTAACTAGCTAATCCATATATATAATGTAAATTAATTATCTAACTAATTTCATTTATTTGCTTAAACTATTTTATCTTTGTTGAGATGATTTACCCAAACTATTAGTTCTTTCAAGCATCACTATTGAGAAAAGCTCAGCTGATCAAGTAGTAGTAACCATTTGGCTTAAATAATTGGATTAGGTTCTTGAGGAGACACCCAAACATTTTCTATTTTCGTCTACTAGATACTCTAATATATGAATACTAGATATTTTATTATAAAAGTCAACCTATTTTAACGTTGTGATGGACAAAAATAATCAGATGAATAGAAATGTAGAAGTTTTCGATTCAATTCATAGTATTAATTTCTTGTTTGTTGATATTGGGACAGATTAATTTATAATCCAAATTAAATAATTGAAACCCATTTATTATAAAGTTATGGATGGGACCATCGGACGAGATTCCATTCAAGTTGCCAAATTATTCCTTATTGTATTTAAATTCATACTTTATTCATATGCAACTTGTCGTACATAAGAATACACATCACAATTAATTTGGAGATCTCCTAAAAAGGTTAAGATTCTAGATTTGAATCTACATTAATCCTCATATTCTCATCTAAATAATCTAGTTTTATCTTTCTAAACAAAACTTGAATTAATTTGGTCCAAGACTTGAAAAGTGTAGTGTTTGATTGTTTAGAAAAACAAAAGTAATTTATTTTGAGAGAATTATTGTTAGGTAACTAAAGTTATAGATATTTTAATAGTTGACTAAATATTTTATGAATGAGCCCAAAAAACCTCTAACTAATTTGAAGGGATATTGCTAATGATACGTGGATTTAGGGTTTAGCGATACCTCTATTAGTCATAAGAACTAAAAAGTTAATGTTAAAAAATTTATTTTCTCTATATACTTTCTTTTTCTTTCCACTTTGTAACAAGAAAAAAAAAAATGAAGGTATATTNTTGTAACAAGAAAAAAAAAATGAAGGTATATTAGGCATAACAATTTTTGGCCATACAAGTTTTAAAATTTAATCTTATCTGTTGATGAGTGGAAAATTGGCAACTTGCTCAACATGTGTGTTACATACCAAAAATAAATAAATTTAAATAATAACTTCAGATATCTAAAACCTCTTGTGTAATGCATTTTTCTATGGTCCACGTGATTTTTTGTATGAATGAGTAAATGATATTTTTGAAGAAAGGAAAGAACCAATCAAAGGCACACACATAATAACTGATTTAAATATTTTTTTAAAAATTAAGATTTTAGGTTTGAATTTTCATAATCTCATAATTTTATATCCCAACTAAAAAGTTTATATCTATTTATCTAATATTAAAAAATAAATAAAACCAACGGAAGGCCCATANAGCTTGAATAGGGATATGTAATTTTTTATTTTTTGGGGATTCCATTCACAACCCCTCCAATAAGATCAAACACCTAGAAATCAATCATTCTCTTCTACTGTAATCTCTGCAGCTTTTGATCTTATTTTATTTTTGTTCATGGTAACAATTGATGGGCATATCATTTGAGCAATGTTTTGCTCCACATTATAGGAAGGATAAATTTTTAAATATTAAATTTTATAACAATGAATTTTAAATTATAAANAGGAATGATAAATTTTTAAATATTAAATTTTATAACAATGAATTTTAAATTATAAAAAGACTTAATACTAACACGTTATATTTTACCAAAATGTTGATTTTACACATGTCTAACATATATTGTAAATGTATCATATGGCTGTAAATGCAAAAGAGAAACCTCCATTTTTTATCACTATATTAGTATATTTTTAAATAATATTTTTTCCGCAGTGTTCATATTCTGGAGAATTTATAACAGCATCTACGGAATTGATTAGGCAATTTCTCATGCATCTTCATGTGATTATAGAAAGAAGTGACATTTATAACAGCATCTGTGTAATCGAATGTTCTAAAAGATATAATAATAATTCAAACTGGGGCGTCACTGGCATGAAATGCGTCCACGTGGCATATCCTTAACCTCACAGTGCAGAAAATGCAAAGAGCTACATGTAAACTGTGTCTGTGGTAGCTGGACCTCTGGCACTACCAGGCACTCTGCAAGAAGAATACACCTTTTTCTCTCTCTCTCTCTCTCTCTCTCTCTCTCTCTTTCTCTGTTACTAAGGCAAATAGCCACAACAGAAGCATATCCCTGTTCTCCTTTCTGAATTGTCCTTCATTTTTCTCTGTGAAGATAGGTTTAGTAGAGAGGACCCACTAGTGAATTTCATGGAAGATAGGTATGTTTCTCTCCTTCATTACATGCTCTTCTCTATTGGGCTTCTCTTAAGTTTCAATTTTTGCTTATGCCCTTGCTCTGCCTATCCTGCATTTCCTTGCATAGCTAATGAAATATTATATCCCAAGATTTTCCCTAATTTCTCAATTGGGTATGATTCAAGCAAACTAAGAATGCCCATGATTTGTTTTGTTGGATCATATGTGGGTTTAGTGTGTTTATAGGTAATGGATGTATCTTCCACCATTTTCCCTATTTTATCAGTTGGGTGTGACCTAAGCAAATAAAGAATGCCATTGATTATGTTCTTTATGACTTGTTTTGTTTATTCATAGGTGGGTATGTAGATAGTCAAACTTGACTTCATGGAAGGTAAAGTTTAAGTTTTTGGTTAAATATTTAATAATATATTTAACTAATTGATTTGATCCAAACCATGTAGAATTAGGGTGTCTATTGTGATTAAAGAGCCGTGCTCGGTAAAATCATCTCTTTCTGCTTTTGTCACTTTCAGCTTTGTTAGGTTATTGAATCTATTGTGTAAATATAGTGTGTGTATCAGGTAGAATTCATCAAATAATTGGAAAAATACTGTTAAAGTTCATCTTTTTGGTCTTATGCTATTCAATATTAGCCAAATACCATGAATTGGCTTTTGATCAGCTTGCAAAGATCTATTTTATTGGTACTTTTTATGTTTGGTGTGATGCCTATACTGTTGTAGAAGCTCTTTTCTCCTAAGAATTAAATCTATGGATATTGTGATTTAAGATACAAATTCAACTTTTTAGACATAAATCAGTTCTCGTTCTTGCTGAGATGCTACTCATAATTTCCTATGCCGGATTATAATGAAGAGAGGGCACAAAAGATCACTATCCTAGAAACCCTTTTTTTCTTAGGGGATTCACCGCATACTTGTCAACTCAATTTTCTTTTCACAAATTATGTACAAGGTTAGATGTGAACTTAAAATAGTATGAACACTGAGTAAAGTCCACAAGGATTGTGTACACATAACGCTTTATGTGAAAGCGTATACTTCTTAGATGATAAAAAGGGTTGGGAAAAGATAATAAGCACAATGAATTGATTATTTGAAGAGCCAAGATCATGAAATAGATTATAGATATTTTATTTAAAGGGACCAAAATTTGAGAAAATATTTATTACACAGATAATTGATGACAATGCATTTTTTTTGTACACGACAAGAAACTTTATTCTACTGAGTAAGGAAAGAGTACAACAAGAAAGGAGGTTATCTATTCCTCCTGAATAAAAACACTAGCAAGCAAAACAGACAAAAAGAAAATTTCAATGAGGTTTCAAATCCTGCTGCAGTTGTGCACAATGTAATCAGGACTATTATGTTTGTACATGCATTCTTGGACCAGGGATAAGGCTCTACAAGAGACAGTTAACATATCTGGGACTAAGTAATTGGATTTTTTGGATGTTTGGTAAAAACAATTGCAGATACAAATTTTATAAAGTTGTCCCTTTGGGTATAGCTGGAGTTACTCCTTGCTGCTTCCTTATTTTACCCAAATGTCCAGCTAGAAGATACTAATTATAGCAAAAGTTCTATTTTCTAGTGCTTCTATCGTTTTGCATGGGCATACAGGCTAGCTCATGTTCCTGTTTATGATAATTTGGGATTTGCAGGCACTTCGTTCTGGTCATATTCTTTTATTAAATGAAACAAGCCATTTTGAATAAGAGTGTTCCAGAAATAAGTTAAGAGTAATGGTAAGTTGGGACAATTGTATTTGCATGTGGAAAAGTTAGAACAGAAGTTTGTGCTCAAATTACCTTGAAAAAATTTGCATATCAAGAAATAGATTAATGAGTCATTCATAATTAATATTACAAAGAGCCAACTCAACTTTTCAACTGGGAAAGTTTGTTTGCACACATTCATTAAAGTGGTTGTATATAATGGAACTTGCTCACTCCACATTCACATTTTTATAAGCCTTATGCTCAATTTTCATTTCAAAACAATGGAAACAGCTAATTTGGATGTTAATAGTATTTCAGGAATGCCTGCTAAAGATGAATGAAGAAAGCGAGAAAATAGATCCAAAGACTGATTTGGAGCTTGGACTGAATTATTCCAACCAGTGCATTCAGAAAAATTTGAATAACAACTCAGGTGCAGGTGCAAATGCAACTTCAAGACTTGAGACGACATTTGTTGCCTCTGGCCCCTTATCTGAACTAGTTTGGTCTGCAGATAAAGGTTTGAGTCTTAAATGTACTGATTCAAGCTTTGCTAAGAATTCCTCCCACTTTTGGGATGATGGACCAAGTAATATGGTTCTTGCTCAGATACGAAGCGTTTTTGGTGGGATGTCTGGCACTGATGAATTTCCAGATGATGCTGTTCTAAAACCTGATGCTGCTATATGTGTAATGGGTGATATTGCTGGTACTAATACTCCTACTGCGCATCCCACAAGTGATTCTGGTGTCATGGCAGAGTGTAAAGCACGTGAAGAACTTGATAAAGGTAAGGGTAACATCTTCTTCCAACCCATTCCCCCAGGCCCATATAGATGCAGAGAAAGGTGGGTTTGTAGTTGATCCTTGGTTCAAGCAAACTTTACTTAAGGAAAAGGAAATAAGCTTGGTATCTTAATAAAATAGTGAATGGGAACCTATCTTTTTGTTTACTTAGTTTTAAACTACCACAATCCCACTGAACTCTTGTCTGGCAGGATCTAGTGGTAACACGGACAAAATGGACACTGCAGAAAGAGTATCTAATATGCATACCGACCAAAAGGAGAATCTAATGAACAGTATGGAAAAGAATATTTGCAATCAAGCCAACATTGGAAGTGATGAAGTATCTGGGATAAGGGGAGACAAATCTTCTACCATTTCAGGTGTGTGCTGTCCTCATCACTTCTATGGTATATGGGGGCATTTGAATCCTGGCATTGCCACATTGGTTTCAGGAAGCTTTCTTTTCTCATGTTTGAAACATACTTTTACCTTGTCATACATTTGGAATTGACTTCCATCTATGGTTCTGTAAAATAGGAAAGAATATGCTGATGTTTCTGTCAGGTGTTTGATCTGAATGCATAGATTCTAAACTTGAAACTATATGATGTGTGTTAAAGTTGGAAATTTATTGAAAAATTACTTTTGTCAATGAAAAGAAAAGTTCTGCCTTCTGTGCACATCTGAAAGGTTGTTTACATCCTGGTTTACGTGCAGGTCACAAAAGGCCATTTGATGATTTGTCACTTCATCCACGTGAACCTAAACCTAGCATGGAGCAAAATCCACAGCCCAGGTTTTATTCCTGTGGAGGCAGAGATATTGGCAGTGGCTATCAGGCTTTGGAAACAGATGATATTTGGTGCCCCAAAGTTGAGCCTGTAACTGAATATAAAGGTGCAGGTGGTCCTGGAACCAATTTAGCATCTTCCAGCAGAATTCCTTTTGAGAAACTGGAATCAACTGCTGAAAATGATTTACGAACTGCCAATTGTGAGGCTACTTGTAGTGCAATAAGCAGAGTTCAAGTTTCAAAATATAATGAGTTTGAAAACAAATCAAATGACAATGAAATGATGCTTCTATGTGATAAGAATTTTCCAGTTTCTGATTCTCCAAGTAATAGCAGAATTCATATGTTAAAAAAAAACAAAGGCAAGGAAAAGGCTTTATCAGATGGGGATGTTAATGTAAAATTATCAGAGGAGGACGATGACAGCCATGAAAGTGTTGAAAGCTGTAATAGTACTAGATTGTTTTCAATGGGCAAGAAGCGATGGAACTTCCAGCAACAGTTGATAATTGGGAGTAAGAGAGTCAAAAAGCAAATCCCAGAAACTTCAGGTTCCAAATCCTTCGTTAAACAGGATAGCTCCTTCATGAACTGGATATCCAACATGATGAAAGGATTCTCACAATCGATTCAGCATGAGGCAAACTCTTTGGCACTTAACCTTGGACATTCTGATCATGGTCATCAATGGCCTGATCAGAAGCTTATCATAGACAATAAGAATCAAGATGTGGAGCCAAAAATTACAGGCTTCCGATCCATTTTTCAGTCCATATATTCTTCAAGCTTGAAGAATGTTGGAACAAGAATCTCAAGGGCCAACCATCATCCAGGAGAGGGTTCTCAGGATTTTGAGCTAGGTGACAAGGTAGATGGAATTGATGCTACTCCAATAACCTGTTGTACAGAGAATAATAGCCTCTACAAGTCATATTTACAATCAAATGAGTTTGAAGGATCAACATGGAGATATGATTCTGGTCCATCCTCCCAGCCTAAGACTGAACCTATCAATTTTGTGAACAGTCCTGAAAGCAGCAAAAATGACTCTGTGGAGGATAAAACTTGTTGCTACTTGGGACTTAGTAAGGAGAAAGAAGGAATTACATCGAATTCGTCTTCAGGTAGGCAAAACACAAGTAATACTGACAATATTGATTCCTCTACAATATCTGAGAGAAAATTAGCAGCTAATATCTCTAACAGAGGTGATGCTCGGGGAAGTTTGTGGATAACTCGATTTTCTCGAAAATCGACTTCCCCTTTGATGATCTCTGATCATCTCAATCAGACCCGTGGAACTCATGAGCACTCCACTGGTTTCTCAAAGCTTCCCCATTCCCATAGACAAGTTGCTCGTCTTAACAAGTGCAAGGTTGAAGAAACTGGAGAGCAATCTGCTGAAGACAGATTGCTGATTGAGGCTAAAGAATTACAGAATTGTTCTATCCATAAAGAGGCTTACACTGGACGCAAGAACAATAACAGCAATAATGATCATAAAACAATGCATTTATTGAACCAAATTCCACCTTCCTCAGGATTCAGAAATTCAGAACCAATGGCTTCAATATTTGCAAGGAGATTGGATACCACCAAACATATCATACCATCAAATAGAACAGATGGCTATACTCAGGCGAACATGACTTGTTTGTTTTGTGGGACAAGAGGACACCAACTTCGTGATTGCTCTGAGATTTCTGAAAATGAGCTAGAAGATCTCCCAAAGAATGTGAATTCATATATGGGGTTGGAAAAACTACCTTGTTTATGCATTAAATGTTTTCAGCCCAATCACTGGGCTAATGCATGTCCCTCTTTAATCTCAAGAGGGAACCATGAATTAGAAGCTGACACTTCGGTCAATGATTGCAGTCATAGTGGAATACAGTTTACTGCAGGGAATGCCAGGCTACTCATTGGTGAGGAGGATCAGCATATTTCTGTTGGTGCTATAAGTGATGGAACTGATTCCATAGCGGAGAAAAATCTTAATTTGAAGCAGAAATCAAATGAAATTATAGCCTTGGAGAAGATAGGAATCAAGAAAAACTCTAGTTCAGAGGAAAACAAATTGACAGAAAATTCTATGACATCTCCATGTAGCTTTGTTGAAAGGAATATTTCTGATTTACCAATGAAAATCTTTGATGCAGTGAAAAAGCTTCGTTTTTCTCGCACCGACATCCTGAAGTAAGTAATGCATGCCAAGTAGCTTATCATAACCACTTCAGGATTTGAATTAGTTCTTGTTTAGTGCTGTGGTCCTTCTACATTGCATAAACTTAAGATAACTTACGATGATTGTTAAATGTACATAAAGGATGTAATTACTTCTTCGGTCCCAGTGTTGGCTGCATAAGTAAATATGGCATTATCATCACTTCATCAGGCAAGATCATACCTGTATGAGTCAATAGTTTATGGATCCTTTTTTCAATAAGAACTATTTCATAGAGAACTTTCTCCTCTCTTTCAGCTTTTTACAATTTTCTTTTCCCTCATCGCATTGTTTCTTATGGGAAGAGCCTTTAGACCTGCAAGCACTTCACAAACTGGTTCAAACAAACATGAAAAGAACCCATCTTCATTGGAGGGAAAGTTTATGAATTATAATTATCTTGAATTTCCATTCAGCAGCATTGATTGGCTTGGTATTGTTATTGGATCATACTTAACTTACCTTTTTCCCTTTTATGATTATAGGGACTCCATAAATCAGTAACAATTACAATGATAATTATAAGGAATGTTGTTTAAAGTTATGTTTGGAAATGTATTACAGGAAGAACTCTTTTCTTTTTTATGTTGTTCAATATCAAATGTTCTGAAACTTGAAAGATCTTATGGATGTAAAATACAATTTCTAATTTGAAGAGACTAACCATGTGTTATCCATACCAAACAATGTTGTTATTTTACTTGTAGGTGGAATATTTACTGACATTGAAAAGAACAAAGGAGTTTAACAAAGTGTTTGACATATCATAGATAGATGGAGAAATATATATTTGTGATGAGTGATTGTAATCAGAGCATCTCTACCATTTTCACTATTAAAACACTTAGTTTTTTTCAACCTTGAGTACTATTTAATGTAATGTCCTTTACTTCAGATGGATAAACTCTCATATGTCAATATCAAATCTTGATGGTTTTTTCTTGCGCCTGCGGCTTGGGAAGTGGGAAGAAGGCCTAGGGGGAACTGGATACCATGTGGTCTCTATAAATGGTATCAACTAGAATTACATCTTGTTCTTTGCACATGACTTGTGCATGAATTCTGTTCCTTGAACCAAATTTCAAATGTCCTAGGAATGCTTCTTTGGTTTTTAAAGACTCATGTCTCTTTCTCTTATGCATTTTATTTTTGTTTGTCATATTTGCTGTTCTGCTGTATTGACAGGGGCACAGAGACAGAGTTCACAGAAAAATTCCAGAATTTCTGTGTGTGTGAATGTAGGAGGGATCAAGTGTATGGTTGAAAGTCGGTATATATCCAATCAAGAATTCCTTGAGGTAATAATCTACCCTAGTATTCTCAGCTTTTCTTCTAGTGCTCACCATGTATCTGTATTTATTTGATCTTGCGGAATAACTCATCTTATGGTTTCTGGTTTTCTTCTCTGGTTTATTTCATGGTGTACTTATAAGTATGGAATTTCTCTTATTTTTGTAGTTAAGTTGTATAAACCAGAGATAGAAAGGAGCACATATGTCCTGTTATTTTCTCCCCCTCCCCTTTTTTTTGGTGTTGAATGACTAGAGATTATGTCTCTAGAATGGCTGTGGTAGTCTTGGCATGGGATTAAGGGTCCTCTAGAAATTTCTTAAGGACTCAAGATTTGTTGGCTTATTTTGTAATGTCAAGTCTACTATGTCTATACAAAATTAATTCCATAGTCATATCTTACTAAATATTTTATTCGAAAGGTGTGGCCAGGTTGAGAGACAAATCATGTTTAGATAGAGCATGATACTTGCACAAACGATGTGTGGCAGAATTTGAGTTTTGTTGGAAAATGGTTTCTTTATTTTTTGGTACTTTTGGCTGCAACTCTGGATTCAAACACAGAACCCACCTGTCCTGAGGATGACCTCAGTAACACTCAGCTACAAGCTGTTTGGTTTGTTGGAAAATGGTTGAGAGGGATAATCTAAATTCAGACTTTGTCAATTGAGCAGTTTGTGGAATGTTTTTGGATAAAAATTGTGCAAGCCTGCACCAATATAAAATTCAGTAGAGATATTTGCCATGCTTTTCCTTCAGTTCCACTTTTCAATTATTGGTGCTTGTAAGAGCAGCAAAAGTCATGGTTTTCTATTACTTTGGATCTTAACTTCAATGTCATCTGATGCTTTTATCTCTCCCATTTTGCAGGATGAAATCTTGGCATGGTGGTGTACAAGCTCCAAAACTGGTGGCAAGATTCCATGTGAAGAAGAGCTGATGGAAAAAATTAAAAAGAAAAAAATGTTAGGTTTCTAAGTATTTATTGATCAGGCTAAAAAATATTGATTTCAGGCTGATAAATCTAAGGGTAAAAGTGTGATTTTACTTCCTCTTTTATAGATATATTGAAATATAAAGTGTTGCTCAACAATCATCATTCATTTGTGAATGTCATCAACAACATTGTTCTGTTAAATACTTGTTTATCTCATGAAATGCAATTAATGCAAATCCTTGCTAGAGATAGCATGATTAAGCTAGAGTTTGTAGGCAAGTGCATTACAGCATTCCCACTGATAAAGACCTAATCCACTAGCATTTTATTAATGAATAATGATTACCATTCATAGTGACAAGTTATGTTGACAGTTGTCACATGATTTGCATTTGTATTATTTAATATGCATATATATGATTAGTGTTAACTTATAAAGATTTGTGGTGCATTGGAAAAGTTGGCCTAATTCATCATGAGCAACTCAGGTGACTTTCTTCTTCTCTCTTGTTTTTTTAAGTTTCTTTCTTTCGTTAGCTTTTCATGTAATCGTCTTGTTTTATTGCTTAATAATTATTTTTTATTTTGAGAGGGTAGAAGAAATACTAAAAATAAATAAATAAGGTACATGAAGCAGAAAATCTTGAAAAAGGAAAAAGAAAATAATGGTTTTTGTTTTATTATACGGAGACATGAAAGTTTAAACTTAACCTCTCTTACAAATCACTTAAAATTCTTTAATATTAATCAAATGATTTTTGATCAAGTACTATTGAGATTATCCTTAGAATTTATGAATTTAGTATTTAAATATCATATCGCAGCTAAAGGTGAAAATAAAATTTCTTACTATTTAATTGCACTTGATAGGTTAATAAAACAATAAATGTTTGTTGTAAAGCTATATAAGTGGTTATTTTTAAATTCAAAGTTCAAACGGACTCATTAAAATATTTCTTTTTAAATTTAGGTAAAACTATGTGTAAATTTTTATGAGAATCATATCATATAACTAAACTCAAAATATGTAGATGCATGGTGAACAAGAAGGAAAAAAAAAGGGGCAAGACATATGCTTTTTGGACACTTTTAGAGTTTGTTTGAAAGTTATTTTGGAGTTGAAAGGAAAGGATAAGGGAGGAATAGAACTTCTTTCTCCCTTATTTGGAAGATTTATTTAAAAAAAAAAAAAAAGATTGGTAGGTAAAATGCAACCCTCATACTCATTTTTTTGGTTCATTTATTTAAATTTGACTCATCAATTATCAATATAAAATTGTTAAGAAACACATTATTATACATTTTTGAAAACTTATACTTTTGTGAAATATTTTTACCAAAAAGAAGCTACACAACTTTGCAAAAAGTTATCTAAATTAAAAAGAAATCAGATTTTTGTAGAAATAATTATAAATAAAATTGATGTCTAGTTTTCTTAAATTATAATATTTAAAATTTTAATTATATGACAGCACAAAAATTTAAAACTCTAACTTCTTGTAAACTATCTAAACCCTTCATCAAATGACTTACAATCCCTATAGTTGAATTATATTCATCTTGCTATTGATGGATACAATTTTATAAAAAAATTATAATGTTGTATTGACATAGAAAATATTTTAAGTGAATATAATTAAAATTACTAAATATACAGTAAATTGTAATTCATTATAATAAAAAAATAAAAAATTAAATATAACACTAGTCCCAAAAAAAAAACGACAAAAGGTGAATTAGTTGGAGAGTGATTTTCTTCATTTCGTTTAAAATTGCTCCTTATTAAACTAGTACAAAGATGGTGATAGCATTTTTTATAATTATTTAGATATATAATTGGGGATAAGTTTCCCATGACACATGCTATAAACTTAAAATCCAAGTGGGCATTATTTTTTGTTTAAAATTTGGGTGGCATCTGAACGAGGCTCCAACTACTTAAATTTTGGGTGGCATCCACATAACCCTAATTATTGGTCAAAACTTTTTTTTTGTTTTATTGTGCAAATTCTCTAGAAAGATGTGAATCATGGATCTACACTTACTAAAATAATCGAGAAGACAACTGAATTTCATCATGCTTACAATATTTCATTTATTATTTTTGTTTTTCTTGGAGAATGAATGATATATTTATTATTCTTGGAATAGGAACAAATTATCTTTTTTTTAAATCAACAATATTGATATTTTACAAATTTTGTGCCATAATAATTTATAATTTTAATATATAACAGAATCAAAATTATAAAAATTTCAAATAAGACTTATTAAATTTCAAATTACGATATATATATATATATATATATATATATAGTTTTTTTTATAAGATGAACATTAAGCTATTACCTTTTTATGTTATTCTTTTATGTTACATTTTCATCAGTTAGGTAGGATCAATAAGACTTGCAATGTGATTTTAGTGTCATTGCGAAGATCTTGAAAAATTGAGTCACTTAGTATATATCAAAACACACAATTTTTTATAAAATATAAGAACAGTACGATATAAGAAAACATGCTAAAAAGTAAATTTAAAAAATTATTTTTTAGCACATTTTTTTTATATCGTGCAGTTCTTGTATTTTATAAGAAACTGTATCCTAACATATATTGGATGACCCAATTTTTTAAAATTTTTATAATAAAACTAAAATTACATTATAACTCTCTCGTTGGGTCCCATAATAAAATACCATAATATAAGATAATAACATAAATAAGATAATTTAGCTATCACCTTTTTATAATTTAAAACTGTTTGCCCCCACAAAGCCATCAATTAATATAGTTCCATATATTAAATAAAACCATTTGGGTTGGTGATAAAAGTCAAAACTCCAAACTCCAAATTCCAATCTCTCCCATTTCATACCCAAAAGCCAAGCCATTCTGACAGCTGCACCTAGGATCGCCTTCTCTGAATCTGCAACAAGATGCAGTTTCAAGGTAAGCCAAAGGTAAAGGTTAACCTTGTGTGTAGTTTGTAACCCTTTTCTCTTGTTCACAAAAATTCTTTGATTTGCAGACGGTTCTTCCGTTGGTGGTAAAATCAACCTTACACATATTTTTGCTGCCTCCTTCGCCGGATTGGTGGCCGCCGCCGCTGCCTCACGGAATCGGCTGCGGAAGGGAAATTCAGATATCGACCAAAACGTCGTACCAATGCTAGAGAGGACAGAATCTGGTCGCGTTGGAAAGCTTGAGAAGTTCTCTCATTACGTTGGTAAATTACTCACAACACCAGCACACAATTTATATTACCAATAAAAAAAACAGTACATTTCTTTGTATCCATTTCTAATTAGTAACCCAAAATCCTGATCTTGAAGAAGGTAAATAGTGAATTTCAGAGACAGAGAGAGTGACCCACATATCCACTTGCTTCTTTCTACTAAATTTTCCTTTCTTTTTCCAAGAATTCAAATAAAGTTTCTTACATGACACGCACACATCCCATGTGCTTACTGAAGAGACGTGCCATTTTCTTTGTACTCTTTTTGAAAAGTAATATTTGCTCACTAAAATATCTTAGAAGAATGATATTCCTTTTAATTTTACGCAACTATTATTCATCCCACAGTATTTGGATTTGATGGAAAATGATATTTTCAACTTTTTTGCAAGCCAACAGGGTAGTTTGTAAATGTTTATAGATAAAATTTGTAGTGTTTTACTAAGTTACTTTGGTAAAATTTAATTTTTCGAAATTTTTGCAATAGTTGTTCCATTCTAAACTCTCATATAAAAGTCTGATGTATAATCTACTCTATTTTTACTAGGGTTAGCTTAGCAAGACTCAATTGTATTTATTTTTATGAGTATTTTGCTGATGAGAAAGGTGGTGATTCAACTCAATCATAACTTTACTCCTTATTATTGCTTTGGATTTTTTTAAATTTTTTTTTTTTTTTTTCTGGATCTGTGTTTGTATGTATGTTTGCAGCTAGGCAAATGGGATTTGAAGATGCCAATGAAGTTCCTCGGCTATGCAAATTGGCAAATGAATATCTGAAAAAATCAAAAGGGTGTGAGGAAATGATCTATGAGTATTTTGCTCATGAGAAGGATGGTGATTCTTTGTACGTGAAATTGATAGAAGAGTTTGAGAGATGCACTCTTAGTTATTTAGCATTTCATTGGAAAAAAGCCTCTTCAATTATTAGTCATGTAATTTATCCACTCAACAGTATTCCTCTTCAGTTATTAGTGTTTTTTTTTTTTTAATAATTAACCTTTTTTTCTTTTTTTTTCAAATTTTGATATAATAATCATTTTGTTAATGGTTGAATTATAGGTATTGAGTATTGAGTCAGAGAAAAAAATAAAGCTCAAGGAGTTTCTCTTGGCAGCTACAAGGTGATCCTTTCTCTTTTTAACCATCATTTTCTATTATCAATTTAACAGGGAATTTTTATTTTTTTTTAAAAAAAGGAGAATATGTTAATGAGGAGGTTAGAATCACATTTTGATAATCTAAAATTTCTGTAGAAAAACCTAAACATGTGCTTAATTTATAGGAGAAAAAATTTAAATTAAAGACAAAAAAGTAGGGAGAAATACTCTGTTAAAAGCTACCTAAATTAAAGGTGAATGTGGTGCGTCACTGGTGACAACATGGTGAAGAAACAATCTTATCCTGATATCCTCTTCTATGGTATAAAAATATAAGTAAAATAAAAAATATTATCCTCTTAAACAAAAATATCTAATAGGGGACCACTGGTTTCATGCTAAACTCACTTGTAGATATGATATTATTTGCATTCAATTAACATACTTAAATTTTAATTAATTCTACACTAAACTCACTTAGAGTGTATTTATATGAGGTATTTGTAGAGTGTAATGTATTTTTTGAGTGTATGTAAAATACTAATTTTAAATTACTTTATTTGTGTAATCTTTTAAAGTATTTTTAAAATTTCAGTGTAATTTTTTAGTGACTTTTAAAATTTCAATAT
>QAOA01001277.1:143514-207518 GCA_003255065.1 Cercis canadensis
CCCCCCCCCCCCCCCCCAAAAAAAAACACCTCCAATAACCCATATCTCTCATCTCTCTCTTATTCACCATCCTAGCACTCCTCCAACCACCGTCGCAGCCCACCAACACGGCTACGTCAACCACCACCGATGCAAACAACTCTTCCTTCCTATTCCTCCTTTCACCAAACACACAAAAATGGTGAGTTCTCTATGGAGCTTGAAGCTCAACTGATTCTAGACTGAAATGAATCATTCGTTAACTACTAGTAATTCAAAAAGCAAATAAAGAGCAAGCAAGAGTTCCCAAACAAGAGAATCAAACTTGCTACATGTTTTAACAATAGCAACCAGTTGACTCAGAGTTTGCAGCGAGTTAAATCACTGAGTTTGGTACTATTAAGTCTGAGTATGAGTTTACTCAGTGAGTTTGTGGCAAGTTGACTCAGTGTGTTTTTATTTTTGAGCTAAATTCCTCTTCTTATAATAAAAAGAATACAAAAAAAAGTATTTTATAAATTCAAGCATTTGAAATGCTGTATTTCAATTACACATATTTTAAATTCTTGTGAATTTTAGAAATATCTGATCCAAACACAACCACAATATTTTTTTATACAACTTAGATCTTCCAGGATAGCAATAATGACAGGTGTAGAACTTAGCTTATATGATGTAATTGGTGATAATTAATAACTAAATTTGTTCAATTTGGTTTTATGTTTACAGGAAACAGAGATTTGAAAGAGTAATCAAGAATTTAAAGGTGACAAGGATGTTCTCTACCTTGGTGGAAGAAATGAAAGCAATAAAGGGTGAATCACAGTGTACAGACATCATGGTTCCAATGGCACACAATGAAAGGAGTCCAGTGCTATTACTCATGGGTGGTGGAATGGGGGCTGGCAAAAGCACTGTCCTTAAAGACATTCTTAAAGAGTACTATTCCTAACTCTCACACCATTATTATTATTTTCAACATATTAGTTAGTGTACTAAGTAGTTTAACACAATTTGTCTGCAGATATATTGGATGGATGGATTCTAAGCTGTTCTATTTGCAAGCCCTACAATCACTTTTGTCCCTTCAAATCAAAAGTTACTTTCAGTAGCTTGAGGGAAAAAGTGATTCTAGTTGCATCGCACCATTAAACTAAACATGCAAGAATTATTTAAAAATGAACATGCTTTTCCTACTAGAAATATTGCAAGAATTTCAATGCAACAATTCAACGAAAACCAAAATGAGAATGATCTTTTGTATTAATTCAAATACAATATGTTATATATATATCCAATGGCTTTGGCAGGTCATTTTGGGTAGGAGCAGCTTCAAATGCAGTAGTTGTTGAGGCAGATGCTTTCAAGGAGACTGATGTTATTTACAGAGCCCTTAACTCTATGGGTCATCATCATGACATGCTCCAATCTGCCGAATTGGTATGATCATATTTGAGTAAAATATCATTTTAGTCCTTGAAAGATACCGTGAAAATCTCTTAGGTCTTTGAAAAGTTTGAAAAGTTGATCAATTACTCCTTTTCAAGGATCCAAGTGATAGTTAAAAAATAATCATTTTGATTGACTTTTTGAACTTTCAGAG
Organism: Cercis canadensis; assembly: GCA_003255065.1. NCBI lineage: Eukaryota > Viridiplantae > Streptophyta > Magnoliopsida > Fabales > Fabaceae > Cercis > Cercis canadensis. The sequence goes on from QAOA01001277.1 coordinate 145,097, forward strand.
ACTTAAGTGATACAAATACTCTTTCAAAGACCCTAGTACTTTTCGCTGCATCTTTCGATGACTAAAATGACTTTTTACTCATCATATTTCAACCTTCTCCTAAAAATTTACCACTAGAGATCAAAAGCTTAGGCATTAAGCATAGTATTAATAGTGTCATAAACCTCTTTTGTGTAATCATGGTACATAATTAATCAAATGTTATACAGGTGCACCAAAATTCCGCTGATGCTGCATCATCGCTACTAGTAACCGCGCTAAATGAAGGGCGAGATGTGATCATGGATGGTACCTTATCATGGGAGCCTTTTGTGGAGCAAACTATTGCCATGGCAAGAAATGTTCACAAATGTAAGTATCGCATGGGAGTAGGATATAAAGTAGCTGAAGATGGAACTATAACTGAAAATTACTGGGAACAAGTGAAGGTGGAAGATGAAGGAGAAGAGCCGCAACCGTGCAGTCGAAAGCCATACAGAATAGAGATGGTAGGAGTAGTTTGTGATGGCTATCTTGCTGTTGTTAGAGGCATCAGGTACACACATCATTTTGAGAAATGAGATATTCACAAATTTTGTGTACTCTAACTGTGATGCGGCAGAATCTGAATTTAACCTAAAAAGTTTAAGCAGAACTAGTTGAGTTCAGATTCTACCACAGAGTAAAATCTGTGGAATGTCAAGGCCAAACATTTTTGTATATTTCATTACTCCTAGATTTCAGCTTTCTGGTTACTTAAATGGTAATGGGTTTTCTATCTTTTATATAGCATTGTTATTATTAACTTTTCTTGTTTAAAATTTTCCAGGAGAGCTATAATGACAAGGAGGGCAGTGAGGGTGAATTCACAATTGAAATCACACAAAAGATTTGCTAATGCATTTCCAAGATACTGCAAACTTGTTGATAATGCCAGGCTCTACTGCACAAATGCTGTAGGTGGTCCACCCAAGGTAAAAGGATTTCTCTCTTGAAAATAATTGATTCTATAACTTAATTTACTGCAGTCATTAAAATATGTAAGTTAATAGTATTAACATGTCAAAGCTTGGGTTTGCTTGTAATAATACAAGCAGCTGGTAGGTTGGAAGGAGGGAGAGAACAATCTGCTTGTGGATCCTGAAGAAATCAAATGTTTGAAAAACATTGGCAAATTGAATGCTGAAGCTGATTCCATTTATGAACTTTACAAGCAACCAAGCCCTATAATGGCATCTGGTTCTATTTGGAAAGACATTGTTTTGTCACCATCAAGGGCAAGTGACCAGAAGGAGTTAAGGGATTCCATTCTCAAAATAGAGAAATCCAGCCAAAAACTGTAATTATTTTTGCACCATATGTATATTTTTTGGAAACCATGTTTATAACTATCTTGATAAATGTGAGTTTATTAAACTTGTGTTGATTACAGTAATTTTTAGGCTTAATTGAAATTGTAGTCCTCATATTTTAACAACTTAAACTTTTTAGTCTATCTTGTTTAAAAATGAACAATTTAATTACTCTATATTCATAAAATGTGTAATTTTGGTCATTTTATCTTTAAGCCAAAATTTCTAAGATTTATTTGAAGATGTAAAGTTTTATGATTCATAATTCCACTGTTCAAATTGAAGAGCTATGTTTTGTGAATCTCCCAACAAAATTTTAGCTTGATCTAACAATAAATGAATCTAAATCTGCAGTTAGATGAAAAATTCTAATTTTGGTCTTTTGGGCTAAGTCTCACTGTTGGATCGAATTGAAATTTTGTAGAGAGATTCGTAAGACGTAACTCTTCAATCATAACGGTGAGATTATAAATTGGAGAACTTTATACATTAAACTTGACCTGAGAAATTACGGAATGACTAAAATTGTACATTTTATTAATGTAAAATAACTAAATTGTTTATTTTTAAACAAAAAGGACCAAAAAATTCAAGTTGTTAAAATAAGAAAACCAAAATTATAATTAAACCTAATTTGTATTTGGAATGTGGGGTTTGGAACATGATTCAAGGGGAGGTACAAATTGAATGACATTAGAGGCATTTATTTTCTTTTTCAACAATTTACTGCATTTTGTTTTTCCCTTCAATAATTCCTTTAGGCGGCAAAGAAAAGAAACATTTTTTTTTTATGTAAATTCTTTTACCCTACGAAGTAATCACCCAATTTTTGAGTAATGCTTAAATTTTCATAAAATGAGTAAATTGAGTAATGCTTTTTGTTTCCTAGAGTAATGCTTTTTACTAAATTGAGTAAATTTTCATAGTTTTTGGTCCAATTGCATATATGATATATAAAGTTATTCAATAAAAGTTTAATTCCATATTTTTATGCAATAAAACCGCATTGAGAGCCACCCAAACAGCAACATGCTAGTGTGAAAAAAAAAAAAAAAAAAAAAACANAAAAAAAAAAAAAAAAAAAAAAAAAAAAAAAAAAAAAAAAAAAAAAGCTGATCTAAAAGTGCAATCAAAGTTATCTACTACTACTTCAAACAATAGCAGAACTAAGTCAACGACGTTAATAATGGGTATAATCCACCTGATATTCCACCAATTCCAAGCCTTAGAGGCCTTATTGTTGAGTGCAGTAAGCCATTTGGGTAGTGGTTGACACAGAGTGATATGAAGAATCACCTTTGCAGAGTATCAATTAATATGAACCACGTAAAGACACACTTGAAAATTTTGGTGGAGGGTGAAAACCTTGTTGCTGGGATTCTAGTTACTACGTATGATATGAGAGGAAAGGAATACCCTATCCCTATGGTATTCAAGTGCTGGTCAGATAAGCTCTATGCTTTAACAAGTGGGTGGACCAAGTTTCGCCATCACCACGCCTTACGTGAGGATCAACATCATTAGGATTGCTTTTGATTTTGTTTACTTGTTTTTGGTCAATCATAGAGCAGGATATTAACAATTATGTAATATAGAGAGAGGAAGGGAATAATACTCTTACATTTTGAAATGATGTGCTGATTCATAATTAATTTGTATAAGATTTCTTTTTTTTCTATTATTATTATTACTAGTACTATTCCCGCGTTGATACGCAAGCTGCTGGCCGGTAGGGTGTATGACCTAAACAACGGGATTTTGGATGAAATTTATGTAATCATAAGAGCATAATTTATATAAATCTATGTGATCTAATATACTAATTATGGATTTCATATTTTGATTTCTTTGTATAAGATTTTTTTTTCCTATTATTATTATTGTTATTACATGATGATACATATGTAAGATTTAGTAAGTCTGGCTCTTGCTAGCTCTATTAGGTCGAGTTTAACCATATTAGAATAATGCATAAATTAATTAGTAGTTTAAATCTTGTACTTAATGGAATAAATTATTTAGTTATATATGTAGTAAGAATTAAGTCTAAGGTATTTATTACTCAAATCAATGGATACTTTGCCACGACCACTTAGGGTTATGTTCTTCCTAAACACGTCAATCACAATTTTTTCAAATTGCTTAGCGAGAGAGAAAGGGGAGGGAGTAGAGTGGGGCAAGCAGAAGAGACAGAGAAGAAGATAAAGAGTGATAACTTCTTATTATTAATTTTCTTTAAAATGCAACATTTCCCTGCTTCTAATCCTCCATATTCTATATATACAATGCAATGATCACACATCTTTGCTTCATAAATCAAAGTTGTTGCCCATGAAAGGGAACTAAAAAGTGTGTGTGTTTTTTCTTAGTTTACATGGAGCAAAGAATTCAAAATCCGATATTTCCCCTGCTTGAAATGTTGGACACTCTATACGTGCTCATTAGATCCACTATTGTTGCCTTCTCCTATTACTTTCTTCCAGAACCAATGTTGTTCAAATAGAAGATAAATCTCCTCAATTGGAACCTGCTTTGTTTCTGGCAAGAGGAAGAAAATGAAAGAACTCATGACAACGATGAAGCCTCCGAACAGCAAGAAGATTCCATATTTGAGGTGGCAAAGTGACATGAGGAAGAGTTGTGCAACAAGAGCTGTGAAGATCATGTTCATACACACCACAACACTCTGTGCAGCTGACCTAATCTCCAATGGGAAGAGCTCACTAGGAACCAACCAACCCAAGGGACCCCATGATCTTCCAAAAGCTAAGACGAACAAGAAAATCACAATAACAAGGAAGATGCTAATCCCTGGAGACAATTGTTTTCCATGTCCAAACTCAAGGGCTAGCACAATAGCAGTAGCAACCTGTAGAGGAAAAAGCATAACATTAATAATAAGCAATTGAATGAGCATTTACATAATAAAATTAAAATCAAGCAAAGTAGCTAGTATGAGAGAACTTACCATGCAGCATATCATTTCAAAACCAGCCTCCAAAAAGAAAAATCTTCTACCAAACTTGTCAACAAAAGCCATTGAGATCAATGTGGCAACAACAAGTGCTACAGCTGTAATGGTAGAGGAATATAAAGCTGCTGAATCTCCAAAGCCCAAACTCTGGAAAATGACAGGAGCATAGAAGAGGATGGAGTTATTGCCGGTTAACTGCTGGAATGATGGAATTGCCAAGGCACCAATAATGAATTGTGGCCTATTCTTCTTCTTGAGAAGGTTCTGGAACGGGTTCTTGATGGCTTGAGCTTCTTTGCTGGCCTCAACAAGATCTTCAAATTCAGCATCAACATTGGAGGTACCCCTAACTTTCTCCAACACTTTCCTTCCCTCGTCCAATCTTCCCATTTCCACTAAACTGTTTGGTGTCTCAGGACACAAAAGTCCACCAACAAACATAAAAGTTGCTGGAACTGTAGCCAAACCAAGGGACAATCTCCATCCCCATGGGTGGATTTTCTCAGTACCATAATTCACAAAGTTAGCCACCAAGATTCCCAAGCAGGTTGTCAATTGGAACAATTGGTTCACTGCTCCTCGGATTTTTGCCGGAGACATTTCGGAAAGATACAAAGGAACAGCCTGCACAATTACAAGAAAGAAAAAGAAAATGTAAAATTAAAGCTCTTTCTCTTGTTGGGGTCGGAGGGCTGATGTTGGTTTTGGAATTTAGAGTATTGAACTTACTTGGTTGCCAAATCCTATGCCTACACCTAAAAGACAACGACCAATGATCAACATTGTAAGGTTCATGGCAAAGGCATTGAGGATGGCTCCCATAAAGAAGCTTATAGATCCAACTATAATACTGGCTCTTCTTCCTTTATTCTTGGTTATACTTGAAGCACCAAATGTGGACACGAGGGCCGCAAAATACAGAGACGAGGTAAAGAGTGTCAATATCTGATCATCATATTTACAATAATCTGTCTCTGAAAGATGTGCGTGCTTCCTCTCATACACATTTGGGAAGAATTCCTTTAAGAAATCATCCATCGAAGTCACTCCACCTGTGATCAATTAGCAAACAAATTTTAGATCATCTTGAGATTTTAGAATTTCTTTGCTGACTCTTTTTGGTGTCATGTACATATATATCCTTATAGTTTCTTTTCTCTCTTAATAATTTTCACAAACAAGTTAAGTTCCATTCTAACTTTTAGACATCAAATTATTCTTATGTCTTTACTTAACCACTTTAGGTTTTGGAGAGAAATAGGTCTTTATACGAGATAGAGTCTCTTTAACCAAGCGTCTTATTTATTATAACATGACAAACAATGTAAAATCTCTAATATCTCTTAAAGAATTCAGGATCATGTTTGAATAACACTGATATTATTTTGAAGGGAAACCAAAGCATGGACCCAGATTGAGAAACTGACCTGAAACACCAAGATCATAACCGAATAGAGAACCACCCATAGCAGCAACTACACAAGCAAATATGAAATAGCTAGTAATTTTGTACTCGTACAGATGCGCTCTCCTGTTGCCACCATCCACAAATCCTCCACCTGCCATTTTTCACTCTTCCTTAGGCTATGTCTATCTTTCTGAAAAATATGTGTCAATGTGCTAACAGAAAGAATAAAAAGAATAGCCAATGATAAGAATCCAGTTCATGGGGTTTATGAAGACTAGAGTCCTATTTTTGCAGCTACCAAGAGAAATCCAAATCCTATTTTTGCACAATGACATGTAGGACAAACAGAAAGAAAAAAAAAATGGTGATTATTTTAGCATGTGGATGTCTAAATTTAGACCCTAATCCCAATTCAAAAGGAAAATGTGAAAAGAAATGACAGCTAATTAGCTAACAAGATAAAACAGAACACTTTTGCTAGCTGCTTGTTTCCTTATAATTGGATTATTACAACGAATTGATCATTAAATTTTTTTTATCAACAATACAAAAGGCTAAAGTCGACAATAATATCCATTACATCCTCAAATTTCATCAGTCAAGCCATATCCACAAGACAGAGTAGTGGATACCAACAAAAAATGTTGACTTTGTACAATATATATATAATTAGCGTCAACTAGCATAAAACATCAGTAAAAGAATCACCATTCATGAATTAAATTTTTTTTAAAAGATAATAGTTTCAATAATAAAAAAATTTATAGCTAAAGATATAATTTGATTTGTTATAAATATTTATTTCTATTTTAGTTCTATAATTTTGTATTTAATCAATGGTACATAGATGAGGACTTATTTTTTTTTATTTTGGTTTCAATTTTCTCTTAAGGATGAATTTTTATAACAAAAAAAAAATATTAACATGATTTATCCAAAATAAAACTTAGCACATAGATGAGTTATTTATTCTTGTTTTCGGAAAAATTGGGGCTTCAATTCACTATAGGAGTGACAATTTATTTTGATTTTAATTAAATTTTTTATGTTATGGACGGAAATTTTTTTTAATTTTTCTTATAGTTTATCTGAAAATAAATTAACATGAAAATTAAAGAGTGTTATGTTTTTACTTTAAGTTGGAGAGGGATTATAAACTATGATTTATTTCAAAATGGGAAGTTATATGGACGTCCTTTTATATAGTCTTTTCAGTAATTTTTATAATTATAAGTATTTATACACTTATTTATCCAAATACTTTTAAAAAGAACTTATAAATTTTAAAAACGTTTTTTCAACTATGTATCCAAATACTATATAAATAGCTTAATTTTGAAAGTTTATTATATAAGAAATTCTTACATAAGACATTAAATAAGCCGTTTACCCAAATNAAGAAATTCTTACATAAGACCTTAAATAAGCCGTTTACCCAAATTAGACTCTAGTACCTTGGCACCATAGGATAACAAACTGACAATGTAGAATAAAAATTAAAAAAAAAAAATTAATGACATTTTACATTTAAGTTCAACTTAATATATATATTATATGAAGAGGAGAGGCCTTAGCTCAAAAGAGCCACTTTTACCCTTAAAGGTTGTTCTTTATCCTCATTCTCTAAGTTTGATCCTCTCCAGCTCCAAAATAATAACTTTGGCCAAATGACGATGTATCTCGGACAAAATATATGGACATGGGGAAAAGAATTTAAGGCTATTTTAAATGAGTAACATAGAATAGACAATAAACACTGACTTTTTATATAATGTCATTACTAGATGTGATTAAGACTTCATGGCCTGAGCTTGTTGGAGCTGACGAATTCGATACCATCAACAAAATTCGATGAGACAACCATTCTGTACTGTAGTGATTGTGAAAACTGCAAGTGGAAGAACAGTCCCAGTAATAGCTCCAGGGAAAATGGTGGTAATATATGGACATGGGGAAAAGAATTTAAGGCTATTTTAAATGAGTAACATAGAATAAATAATAAACACTGACTTTTTATATAATGTCATTACTAGATGTGATTAAGACTTCATGGCCTGACCTTGTTGGAGCTGACGAATTCGATACCATCAACAAAATTCGATGAGACAACCATTCTGTACTGTAGTGATTGTGAAAACTGCAAGTGGAAGAACAGTCCCAGTAATAGCTCCAGGGAAAATGGTGGTAATATATGGACATGGGGAAAAGAATTTAAGGCTATTTTAAATGAGTGACATAGAATAAACAATAAACACTGACTTTTTATATAATGTCATTACTAGATGTGATTAAGACTTCATGGCCTGACCTTGTTGGAGCTGACGAATTCGATACCATCAACAAAATTCGATGAGACAACCATTCTGTACTGTAGTGATTGTGAAAACTGCAAGTGGAAGAACAGTCCCAGTAATAGCTCCAGGGAAAATGGTGGTAATATATGGACATGGGGAAAAGAATTTAAGGCTATTTTAAATGAGTAATATAGAATAGACAATAAACACTGACTTTTTATATAATGTCATTACTAGATGTGATTAAGACTTCATGGCCTGAGCTTGTTGGAGCTGACGAATTCGATACCATCAACAAAATTCGATGAGACAACCATTCTGTACTGTAGTGATTGTGAAAACTGCAAGTGGAAGAACAGTCCCAGTAATAGCTCCAGGGAAAATGGTGGTAATATATGTCAAGAATGGCAAAGTAACTGATGAAGCCCCAAAGATTCTCTATTAAAGATATATATAATGAATGTGAACAATGTTATCAATCTAAATGGGGAAAAAATTTAATAAATGGTAATGGGTATATGGCACTCCCATTACCATTTATAGTCTACTTTATGTACTGAAAAATAAAAACATTGATGAAAACAATACTGTTAGGACATACTAACTAGTTAGGCTTGTACTTTGCACATGTTTCTATTATAATTAATTTTTGTCTCAAATATCTTATAATTGAGTTATACTAAAATCGTTTTTAGAACTTCGAAATTTTGTATTTGAATTCAAAGTCATAACGCAAAGAAGATAGATTCTCACGTAGAAAAATTCACATGGAGAAGGAAGTTGTAGATACCCAATATCACTCGGCCCATCCAGCCAGAGGCCCATACCAACAAACTGGTATATGTCTCTCACATCCTCTAGGCTCATGTATAAATACCCCCTTCAGGACATGTATGAGGACTTTTTTTAAGAACTCAATAGAATATCTCCATTAACTCGGACATAACTAATTTAAGCATCAGAGCTCGAGTTTCAAACCTACTTCTTGGCTCTTCTTTGTTTGTAGGCCCAAGACAGATACATCGTGTTCTCCAGGCCCACGTGCTGGTCCAAAATAGGTATCGTTAGAAGTGAACTAAGGAACGATAGTGGCGGCATCTGCGAAATCATGGGTCCGTTTGCTGGTGCTTGTAATGTTCTGCGTTGGAGCCATGGCTAGAGTTCATAGGTCTATTTTTCATCCTACAATCTTCGTCTACGATTCCACCGGCAGCATTGTATCACCGCCGTCTTTCTTTTCTTTTCTTTTTTTTTTTCCACAGTAGCCTTTTGGGTTGACCCGATGGACTTGTGGGCTTATCAAAGTTTGGTTCATGGCCCAATTAATCAGTTAAATTTTTTAAAAAAATACTATTTAAAAGAGAGTGAACACGAAGTAAATTCATTTGCATAAAAACTGCAATATTTTCTTATTATTTTGTCCTCTCCCTGTAACTTTTTTCAATTGGATGTGCTTAATTTTGAAATTAACCTAAATTGGAATTCCTACTAAGCTACTAGTGAAATAAATTCAATCAACTTTAATTTTAGTACATTAATCTAAATTAGAACATTCACTAATTTGTTATTGTATTAAATTCAATAAAATTCAATTTAAAAAAAAATCAATTGTAGTGTCTATTAATTCACTAGTGAATTCAATTGGAGTGCTACTTATTGCTATGTAACCTAACTAGAAATTTTTATACTTTTCTTTTTTGCATAAAAAAAATGGTAATAAGAATATATTACTCTAACAATACCGAGCAAGGCGCCAGTGACATGTTTGGGATCCCACAAGGGAGCAAATAGAGACCCACCCAGAGAATTATCTCTAAGGCACTATTTTAGCCCTTATATGAGACTATTCAACTAGCCCCTAGACGTTAGGGGATCTCCTTGATGAGAGTTACTCACTAGTGAGATTTTTGTTCTCAAGGGGGTCAAATTCGGCACCTAAAAGGTGTAGAACCTTAAGCGGAATCTCTTTGACCAACTAAACCAACCCACGTTGACAAGAATTTCACACCTTAGTACCCTAATTTAATCATTATGTGATGTTATATAGTTTTATTCAATTTCATTTTAGTTCAAATTAATTTGAGGCAAATAAAAAAAAATTCAATTCAATTACACACAACTAGTATTAAATTGAAAATGCTCTAATTTAATTTCGTGTAATTTTCATCTTTCTTTCTTTCTCTTTTGTAATTGAGACTCATTTATTTATTCTCCATGTCATTCAAATTGGTAATTATAATTATAATTATAATTATATATATATATATATATATAGTTATTTTATTTATATTTGAACATAATAATTATATATTTCAACAAAATAATCACATATCGCNTATCGCCAAATGATAATATATATATGTACAAAATAATCATGTAGTACTACAAGATAATCACATAGCATCAAGAAATATTTTAAATATTTCACATAATATAGGAGGAACCAAAATATTGAAAGACCTTTTTCTTTTTTGTTTTACCATTAAAACAAAAATAAAATAAAATTAAAAGACCATTTTGTTGGGAACCAAATCATCTTTTTCTTTAAATTTTAAAACTAAACAATAATTTTTTTCTAAAATTTAATAATATTCTTAGTGTTAATTGAGCTTCATTCTCATACGTTAAGATTTTTTTTTCCTAATACATTAATATATTTTTGTTTTGGCTAAAGGAATCATTTCAAACGTTGAGCTTCATTCCTTTCTATTTTTAATTTTTATTTCCTACTGTTTTATTGTTTTTTTTCTTTTACACATTACCGGAAGACCTGAGAAACCAAATAACTCCAACTCACGTGTCCACAGCTGGTTGGAAGTGAGCCTCTGCCGTACAAAACGCATGTGAGAAACCTCCATTTAATTTAATATTATATGAATATTAATGCTGCTTTTCTTCTTAAGTAGTATTTGGTGTGGGAATTAAATTTGGGGAAAAGTCATAAAAATCTCTTATAACTATGTTCTTGTTGTGCTTTCTTTTATATGTTTAAAAAATGTAGAAAATATCTCTTTGAATTTTTAAAATGTGCATTTTACCCCTACGACTCTGACGTCCGTCTATTTATGGACAAAAAAAAGAATTTAAATATTATAATTTGATTCCAAAGCTCTTTGAATATTATTTTTTGACCTTAATTTTTATAAATTTATTTTTATTTATACTCCTATAAAATTACACTATATCCCAGATTAATCATATCACATACACATTAATACACAAACGTCAGGATTGGAGAGAAAAATACACATTTTAAAAGTTCAATGAGGCATTTACATTGAATGTTCTTGAAAAAGTAGTTTCACTAGCCGCCGCTCGCAGTGGTGACCCAAGATTCCCACCAGACAAGAATCCACCGTTGTCACGGTCTCACCTCGTGAGATGGAGACATTGGATGAGAATCCAAAGCCAATATTCCCCACAAGGTGGGAATTCAAAGCTTGAAAATGTTTGTTTATTTATTTATTTTCTTTTTTATTAAAATTGGGTTTTTTGACTTGTATTTTGATATTTATTTATTTTATTATTATAATTTAAAAATTATTTACTTTAATATTATATTTTTATTTAAAAAATAAATAAATATCAATAATAAAATTTATTGAACACGTCACATGTCATATGACATATCCTTTGAGAATATGTCACATGACATGTAGTGTATTTGATGAAACCTACCTATTGACATTTGTTTTTTTAAAATAAAAAATTATAATATTTAAGTAAATAATTTTAAAACTATAATAAAATAAGTAAATTATTAAAATATAATATTCAAGTCAAAGTTCGTCAAATTTAAAAAAGTATTTTTAAAAAATTTTAAAGATTCAAAACACACCCTTGAGAAAATTTCAGGTTGCCTTAAGAATTGTGAACATACTAATTAGTTAAATTAAGTTGTTAATCTTTTTAGTACATGGAAAAGTCGTTAAAATAAATTGAACACAATCTTCTACCAAAGTTTCTGCTCTCCTAATTACTTAAATTTAACCCTGGTGTGGCTATAGAATGATTTTAACTGCCATGCACAATGATTTTGGCTATATTCTGTAGTCATCTATGTGTAAAAGACTACTATTCAATTTTCTCAATCAAACAAGGAAGAGAATTAGGTGAATATCAGTTGATTTTCAAGACTTCATACTATATATACAATGTTGAAAACTCAGAAAACTAATGGGAAGCCAATTCATCTCATACTCTTTTTTATTTACTTACTATGTACTCTTTGGGGTAAATTTCTCATTCTTCATATTCCTTACTTTAGGAACCTTCTAGGAACTGGGATTGCAACTTTCACTCAACTTCCTTCAGTGTTCTCTAAATTGCCCTTTCCACTTCTCCATCTGCAATCTTTCAATCAAAACAAAAAACAAAAACAAAAAAACATTATTACCATTAACAAAGAATTGCATCATTTTTCAGAAAATTCAATAAAATTTATCTACTTTTTTGTAGCATTTTTATAGAGGGGGAGAAAATAGAAACCTCTGTTTCTGTCTCTAACACTGCAAACAACTCTTCAGAGGAGAAATTGGTGTTGAAGCTTTTGATATTGACACCAAGGCTTTTCAAGCACTTGAGGACCTCAACCATTGAATCAATTGCAGATGTAGAATTAGGAATCATGAATTGACTTTTGGTTCCCCCAACTCTTTTCCTCTCCACTAGAGCTTTAAGAGTGCCTTCAAGCTCAAAATTTTCTCTCTGCAACTCTTCCCTGCAACTCTGAAGCCGTTTAATTTCCCTTGTTGCCATCGAAACTACTGAATTACTATCAGTCTGCCAAAGAAAGAGTCGTGAGGATAATTCAAAAGAAAATGGCCACAAAAGAAAAAGATTAACCAATTAAAGGGTAAGATTTTCCATACTTTGGTTCCATAAGGTAACATGGAGTGCAGGGCTAAGCAATACTGCTTCTGCCTCTGTCTCCTAATTCTCTCGTTAATCATATGCCGGAAACCGCGTTCTCTTTCGTATTCTTCAACCTTTCTTCTATCAACTGGGAAACTTCCTTTCAAGAACCCAATCAATCTCTTATTCAAATTCTGGGAATTTGATACATTTTGAGAACTTTCATGCCCAAATCCAATTCTGGGTATGTTTATATATGGGATAAAAGCACTTGGATTTGAAGGAGGAAGAACTACATCTATCAAGTTCTGGGAACTTGATGGTCCAAGATCAAAACTTTCTTGCTCAGATTCAATTCTGGTGGGTAAGTCTATATCTGAAATAGAAGTGATTTCACTTGCATAAGGAAGAGGTTCATGCCAGAAAATTTCACCCAGGAGCTTCTCAGGGCAAAATCTATCCATGTGTTACAGCTTCTTTTTCTCTGTGATTTGATTTGCTTTCCTGGGAATTTCAAATTTCAGTTGCTCCTGCCGCCGTTAAGACAATGGTGTTCTGAAGAGAAATTGGAATTTATATGTTGACGAAATCTCCTGGAGCATAATGAAAACGTGGTCAACTTTGTTGTTTTGACTTTTTTTGGGTCAAACTGACAAAGTATTATGTATTATTATACGTTCGTGTACGCCTGTACGGTATATATTAATTGATATAAGCCGCATTTTAAAAGTGAATAAGGTGTCATATTCCATTCGTGCAAGCCCCCAAATAAGAATAATGCCAGAAGAAGCCTTTGGTCAATTTTCTGCCATTGTCGACATGTTTTTCTTCTTATTTTGTTTTTCGATTTGTTCTTGTCTTATTTTAATAGGAGGTCTTGTCCTTTCAAATATGACTTTTTTCACTCTAATTTTAAATACGAAAAAATTATATATTTTAAAGACGATTTTAATATTATTTAACCTATTAATTATTTAAAACATAACTTAAATACATTTTAGGTGTATATATTTTTTGACANATATTCCATTCGTGCAAGCCCCCAAATAAGAATAATGGCAGAAGAAGACTTTGGTCAATTTTCTGCCATTGTCGACATGTTTTTCTTCTTATTTTGTTTTTCGATTTGTTCTTGTCTTATTTTAATAGGAGATCTTGTCCTTTCAAATATGACTTTTTTCACTCTAATTTTAAATACGAAAAAATTATATATTTTAAAGACGATTTTAATATTATTTAACCTATTAATTATTTAAAACATAACTTAAATACATTTTAGGTGTATATATTTTTTGACATATTTTTATATATTATTTTTATTTTTATATTTTTTAAAANATATATTTTTTAATATATATTAAATAAGTTAATTTTTTAAATTTTTTATAATAACACTAAAATTACATTATCCTTGATTTCAAATCAGACAATGATGTCATGTGAGTAATTTGGCCTTTTCTTCTGTGTCCCGTCAATTGGGTCAATGGAATCCTTAAATGCAACCACAATTCTACACCCATGGCCACGTGGGTGCCATGCCATCAGCCACATGGCACCACGTTTTGACCTTTCCACACAGATGCCAATCATGCACTCAACAATTTCAATTTCTTCCCTAATACTAAAGTCTCAAAACTATGGAGCGGCTGATGTGCACTATTATTTTCAAGTTTGAGATTGTTTTTATATTTTACCAAGTTTTTTTAAATATTAAATTAGTATTCATAAAATAAATAAGAAGTTCGTAAAAATTAAAAATACATTAAATTTATAAGATTTTGATCTTTTTTATGAACCGTTTAATAAAAAATAATGTATCATGTAAGAACATATATATTAATTTTGAAGTTGAATTTTTTTTTTTTTTTTTATATTTTGCTAATTTTTTTTTAAACATTAGATCAGTACACATATAACAGATAAGAAGCTCATAAATTTTTATTCTATTTTTCGTGGCTGAAGTTAGTGAAGTGTGAATGGGTGAAGAGACCATGACCATTGACTTGGTAATCTCTCAATTGATTGACTTTTCATTTCAAATAAAAACACGTTGGGTTTGTGGAAATACTATATTACTTGTTATGATAATGAGAGGTTAAGAGTTGGACAATAGTATACTCGCAGTCTTGCATGACTTCTTCATGTTTCTGTAATCTTTTAATTTGTTGATTGGTAAGAGTCAAATTGGACGATTTTGAGTTTACTTCCCTGCTGCAAAGTTGAGGTGGCATAACCTCAATCACTTGTTTCTTGATATTTACCTTCTAATTATAGACATTTTATATTATATTTTATGATTAGATATTATAAACTTGGCATAACCCAAGTTTGATGATTAGATATTATATTTTATGTTAATAGAATCTTTCTTAAGTTCACAAGGAAAGGAAGAGGGTTCTGTGAAGTTGATGCATAGTCTCTAATAGGACAAACTTGGGTTATAGAGAAACTGTATTTTATACATAGAAAAATGTATAATTTTATGTACATAAATGTCTCTAGAACTTGGTATAGCTATTCAGGAGCCTATCTTATTGCATAACCCATTGACAATCTCGTTGCAGTCCTAACACTCGCCATTGAATTTGAGTCTGTTCCTTCTCATTGGTCTGAGCTGAGGAAGCATTTATATTCTTCCTTGTTTAGTTTCAATGTAAGTTGTAGTGAGCCCCAGATTTTGAACATTCAGGTTGAAGATTCTAAGTTATCATCTTCATCTTCACTATCATTTTCACCATTATATGTCTCAAGATAAGCCTCATCTCCTTCATCACTATCTCCCACCTGTATATAAAGCAGAAGATATTGATCCGAAATGAGAATGGTGAGATTATGTATGTATGTACCTATAAATAAAAAGAGAAAGGGAGTGAAACCTCAGTGTCCTCTTCATCATCAGTAGGATAAGCCGAATCTAATCTGTCATACAATGTTTCATCTCCTTCATCCTTTACAATCTCCAGTTGTTCCTATGAAAAGAGACACAAGCAAAATTAAAGTTTGAAGCTAAACAGGGGTTTCCATAGAAGTAACAACTTGCTTGCAACATGAGATCATAAAAATAGTTGAGATCAGGAAGGCCATACTATTTCAGATCTTATTTTCTGCACTTTACTTTGCAGAGCTGAAACATGGCTTAAGAGGGCCTGTTCAACAAAAAGAGAGATCTTAGCAAAAAGCATTTGTTTCCTAGAAGAAACACACACACACACACAAGCATTCACACTCATGTACACATATTTATAGAGCAAGAGATAGACATCTAAATAGATGGATTAAAAGAGGTAACGCGGGGAGGGGGGGATTTCAGAACATCAATCAGGGGGAAGACCATAAAGATTTAAGGGTAAGCCACTGTCAGAACCAAAAAAAAAAAAATGTTGCTTTCTGGGTCCTGCAAAATTTGAAGAGGCTAGTTTTAAGTGTTATATTAAATAGATCAGGCCCCAATCCAGTGGTTCTGTCAACCAGGCATTAGGTGGTGATAGAATTGAGGGTCAAGAGGTGCAGTGATAACTTAAATGCTCCTGTGAAGTGACACCTACATTTCTCTCCAGAAGTGGAAAGGCTAGAAGGTATTATAAAATACATGTTTCTAAAGGTACCTCACGCCTTTGGAGCTCAATTGAACGTGCCAAAGCCTTTCTCTTTGTCAAAAGATTCTTTGGTCTCAACATTGAAGGTCGCTTATAGTCCTTTCCCCGAAATACAATTACAGCATATCCTTTTGAAACTTTGTCTACTGATACCAAAACACCTCCACTCTCAGCTTCAAGAGCTAATGCAACTTTTTTCACCTGTTCAAAAGTTTTAGCTTTTACCATTATCTTGACCAATTCCCGGTATTTCCAGTGCAAGTGCATGTTCTCAATGGTACCATCAAAAACTCCACGCCTACCTGAAACCATAAATTCCCATAAACAAAACATAATTCAAGTACCCATGGGTACACTGAGTGTGTCTTTCCAAATAGGTCTTCATAAGCATATTCAGTGCTTTCAGAAGCATAACATATTGGGATGGGGATTTGGGGACAGGGGCGTGAGGGAAAAGAGCATAGAGAAGAATACAGGGTTTAGTGCAGATAAAACTGATATCTATGGTGTTTTGACAATTGAGTACTAGATTCTCAAGTTGCAGAAATCCAATATTTAGACATTCTATTACCATATATTCAGTTTATAGGTTGGAAATTTTTCTTCAATATTTCTTCTTCTCACCTCTAGCGTTGGAAGTGAACTGAATAGCTCCTAAAATAAAAGTAGAGACAACTTTTACTAGGTAGAACTTTACCAAGAAGTAAGAAAGCTTTCATCCGCAATCCTAACTTGCGAAACATAAATCTCTCTTCATCAGTTATGCTTTCAGGGTCAGCTTGGTGTTCTGATGGCTTCAAAAACTGCTCCACCTTCATTAAGGCTCGTTCAGCTCTAATTAACTTTCTTTCAGCCTGGTAAACAAAAAGCCAGGAGTCAAAACCGTGCAATTCTAACTGGTATCATGTATAATATTATTTCCTATGATATATTGCTTCTTAATGCCTGAGGAACACCAAAATAAATCTAGCATGATGTTAAGAGCTAAAAGAAGATGAAAAGAGAATGAAAAGCTCCAGGAAAGAATGGCACAATGTACATGATATTTTTAAACAGTTTGTTGTTTATTAGAGAGCCTTATTAAACGCATTTAAAACTAGTTTGTTGTTTTAACAGCTTTTTTGAGGCTAACCATGTGTAAATCTGCTCTGGACAGAAAGTAACTCATAAGCTTCTGTTCTCCTTGTAAACTCAATTCATTGTTGCCACCACTCCTTTCTTCATTCATAATCATTTCTAAAGGAGGGACTGGCCTCATCATGGTATTATGAGACATTGCGTATCCTTCACCTCCTACATGGCTCATCCGCTTCCAGTTATATAATAACTGGATCATTTAACAAGAAACGGGGCTAACTTCTTCTTGACAGTT
The DNA here is from genome assembly GCA_003255065.1 of Cercis canadensis. Lineage (NCBI taxonomy): Eukaryota > Viridiplantae > Streptophyta > Magnoliopsida > Fabales > Fabaceae > Cercis > Cercis canadensis. The sequence continues at coordinate 162,926 of QAOA01001277.1, forward strand.
GGAAGCCATCCACTGTGGTAATCATTTAGGGGTAGGGAGGGAGGGCTTTCATCGACATACATTGGAGTTGTACTTGTACTCTTTTGTTGGTCACCAGTTTTTAACTTAAGGGCATACATGTATTCAAGAAAAAAGTGTTGTATTACTGATAATAGCTGTAAAAAGAAAAACAGTCAACATGAAGGATCCTATCTCATCCTCAAAACTCATTGGTTATTTTCTTCTATAAGTATTTTTTATCATGTTGTGTACTGCCATTGCCGTCTGCAGTGTTCACTTACATCTACTGATACTCTAAAGTTGCTGCTACAACTACAGCTTCCACACTTTTCCATTTATTTTATCATACATAATGATACTTCTCTTACAATACTATTATTAAACAGCTTCAGGTCAATCTGGCGGTCAAATTTCTAAAGTTAAAGCTATTAGAGTGATGCCAAGAGATATTTTTTGTGATTCAAGGAACTTACTAAAGCAAGCTTCCGATCTAGCTTTTTAACAAGGTCAGCATGTTGTAGTAGCTCAACTTCTCTCATAACTTTTGCTTTGTGACGATCATCCAATGTCTTTCCCCACTTAGCATCTGCATCCAAAGTTTCCCCAAGCGTCCCAGCCTCCCCTGATTGCTCTGATGTACTAATAGTCGGTACAATCAATGACGATGCTCTTAGCCGTGCCTGTTCCTCATCATCTTGCAATGCTTTTGCCATTTTTTCCCTTTCTAGCAATGCTTGAGTGACATCTGGAGATAAAAAATTCTTTCCTCGATAGAAGACCAAGAAGTCTTTATTTCTGGAGAGCAGTGTGCCCCCTGTCAATTTCTGTAGCCAACAAAAACAAAAAAAAAGTCTTAGTATTTATCCAACAAATCATCTCCTTGTACCCAAGAAAGAAGCAAATGCATCTAACAAATAACCGGATGAACTTAGTTTTGGTAAATATCTACAATTAGCATACTGATACTCCATCTGACACTAAGCTGGCCACAAATCCATCTGATTGACTTCCATTCTTGGATTAATCTCCATGATCTTGATCATTACAATGTTATATTAAGATTGCTGAGAATATATATGGCCAATATCCCCCATGATTAAATGACCGGCTGACCATAAAAGTGATTCAAAGCCCACAAAAAGAATAAGCAAGCATATTACATCCATCTGGCAAATTGTAAGCATCTCATAAGGGAATGTACAACAAACTCTATTCTTCAGCTTTCAATTGATTCAATATAGTCTTCAAAATGGATAAATAAAATAGAATGGTGCTAAGTAACAGACTACAAGAAAAAGTCACCTTCTACACAGATATCAATTTTTTGGGTGTACATCAATGGTTTCTAGGATGCACAATTTGTTTGCCATTCAATGACAGCGTTTAAGAATGAGGAAGACCAATGCTGTCACTAGTAAATTAATTCATACAATGTCAATTGAAAAAAAGAATAAAAGAAATAGCTATATAATCTAAATTTAGAATCTTTGCCTCCAAAGAAAGATCCATGTTTTAACCTCTTTCCAGAAGAATTTTCATATGAATTGGGCAAGCCAACCAGCAAAATCTTTTTCCATGAAATCAAATAATAAGCCTTATGATGAGGGCAAACAAGCTGAATGAGTGATATCTCTCCACCAAGGAAACATATTATATGCATATGCATAAGAAGAGAGACATTATGGTCAATTTATTTTGGGCACTCCTAAATGAGCAAGTGCACCTTTTACATAAAACCTGGTTTCCACCCTTCCATTCCCATAAAAGACATAAAATGCATGCCAGTTATTAAGCAGGAAAGATAAAATATACTCGTCGAAGGAGTAACTTAGAACTATGTAAACAAATGTTATTTGCACAGAAAAATGATGCAAAGAAGAGGCCAAATTGAATGTCCTCCTTTAAGAATAAGTGAGTGAGTGACCAGCAAGACATCACAGTTCACAGTTCACAGCCCACAAGGAGTGCAAATATTGCTTACCAATTAAAGAAGAAAAAAGGGAAACGAAGTATTGAATAAGATTGCAGATGCAGGTACCATATTCACAGGAATAAAAAACTAACTAGACTTATCAAATGAACCCTGTTGTTGTGTTTCTTGAGCATTTATATTATCTGGCTTCATAACTAAAAATATCTATTTGCTGGAGCATCTTGAATTGAATTCTTTGTACTATGTTCTTTTATTCATACAAAATAGGGTCACTATCTTCTCTTGCAAAAGTTCAGGACTAGATTAAATTCCATTGATGCCCAACAGAGGGACAGAACCAAGAGGCTCACTGATTTTTTCTGTTAACTCATTTATCATCAGAAAAGAATTAGTGAGACATTGCCACAAAATAGCACCAATGGAAGGTGATAGTAAAAGAGTTTATGGGACATTAATGACATCGTTATCAAATATCAGAAACCGAAGAAAGGTAATAATAATAATAGTAAAACTAGAAACACTGTCAATCTGTCATAAAAGAAAAGGAGGAGGAGGAAGATAAGGTGGCATTGGGGCAGCAAATAGGTTTAAAACAGAAAACATTCTTCTTATCAACTGTTGTCATAGGTAAATTAAGTCAATAAAAAATGCTAATCTTCTTAACACAGGCCGAGGTATATCGATTGGAAGGTAAAAGGGTTCAAATTCTTGAGACTTACACCGTGCATATATGCTCCTAAAGGATAAGCTTCACCTAATGGTTGCTGCTAGCAAATAGATGGAAAAATATGCACATTTTCCAACCACAAACAGATAACTTACCTATTAGCAACTAACCTGCCAGTTCTGGAGTTAAGTAAATATATATATATATCAATGGAATCAGAAAAGGCATGATTTATCACCTTAATGTCTTCTGCCATTCTCTCACTGGTAGTCAGCTGCACACCACGTTTGAGGGCAACTTTTGCAATTGAACTTTTTTCCCACAATTTAATCATGGCTGCAGCTAAACCTTGAAGCTGTCTGTTTCTACCTGCATACCATAAATAATACAGAATTAAAATAAATTTCTAAACTACATATGTATAATTAGTACAGCAACTCACCTAATGCAAAATGAGGAGGAAGGCCTCTTGAAACTCTTCTTAGAGAAGTTGCCTCCCATAAACCAAGTGTGGGTTTGACTCCATAGGGAAGAACTCTGAAGGGTGGTTGGTAACCAGGAATCGTTGCAGGAAGCATATCTGCATCCACAGGCAATGGATCGCATTCAGGCCAATCTGTGTACCGAGGGCCTAGATTATCCAATAATTTGTCTACTTCATCTTCATATTTGACTTCTGGCAGTGATTCTCTTTCCTTCTGGCCGTTAGTAGTTTCCAAATTTTCTAACTGTTTGTTCATCTCAGTATTAGAAGCAAAGTCAGAAGGTTTTCCAACAGCATTATTAGAAGGTGTTGGTAAAAATTTAGAAGTCTTGCTTTTCTTATATATCTGTTTGGTCAGTTGTACTGAAGGAGTCTCATAGGTCACACCCCTGTATAAGGAAACAGAGTTGCCAGACCTCCAGATCACCACACCACCAGTTTTTCTCTGAATATGATTTCAAAAATATACAAGAAAATAACTAAAGTTATTGACGGTGAAAGAAGACATCATTTAAACAAACTTATTAATGCAATTCTAACAGAACATTTACATTAAACATTACATGCTTTTATATTTCTAAATGACAGAGTACACAGTCACTTTAGATATTATATACAAGAAAACATAGCAAAGCTCACTCCAGAAGTTCCAATCAAATAACATTCAACTAGATCTGTCAGAATAATCTGGACTCTTATAAAAAATTCTGTGGTGTGGAAGTAGGAAAGGAATTCCAAGTTCATCAGCACACTCCAGTGAGTGCTTCTCCAGGAATTTGGAAGATGACAGAAACATTTATCACAACATTCAAAATTTGTAAAATAGCCAGATTCCATCTCAAGTCAATAATTTGACAAACTTCAGAGAAAGTCCTAAAAACAGCTTTGAGAAAATGTGTCAATACTAATGTAGCTTTCCTCCTCTAAATGCCAACCTCCAATACCAGGAAAGGGCAGGTGTTGAAGGATTCTTATTTCTTAAAAATGATCACACTGACCTGGGAAATAATTGTGTACAGCTAATCTTCTCTACAATCCACTGCCTACAGTGACAATCATTTTCCCCCCACATTTGAGATGCCTTGAGCAAGTAAAAATATTTCAATAGGCATTCAGTTTGAAAAGTCATTCACTGCACCACTCTACAGTCTACATGGGTGAAAGCCCTCTTTCATCCATGTAAGACATGATTGCCCATAGATTTGTTGCTCTACTTACTTTTAAGAATTTCATGAAGCTTGTGATCTGAATCCAGTAGCAATTCAATATGTTTGTCCACACTCCATACAGATTAAATGGTTGTTCAATACTCTTTTTCATTTGTCTCTTTATCTATATATCTCATAAAATTGCATAACCAAAACTGAAGACTTTAAAAGATTGTATATGCATAAAGGTAATGGAGAAAGGCAAACCTCCAGTATCTCATGCATCCTCTTCATGTTAAGTGCAGCAGCACCTTCGAATTTCAGCCTCACAATCTCTGATGTCTTCCACCTTTCATGAATCATGTCTACAACAGCTTGAGTTACTCCACCACCCCCAATTCTTGTCTTATGCTTCTTCTGAAAAGTCAAATTCTTGAGCCTCCTCAATTCTGACTCAGGAAGAGTCAGTTCTGCCAAAGATGTCTTAGTCTTTCTCCTCGCAGAATTCCTTGCTCCTTCCTCTTTCTCCTTTGGCTTCTCCCATGGAAACCTTACCTCCCCATCACCTCCAAAACTACCTATCCCCAATGGCGATTCTGGCAAAAATCCACCTCGTGTATTCGGCAACATTCCCTCCTCAACATAAAATATATCCTCTACAGACCCTTTTTCTATTACCCTCTCCCTTGTTTTGTCCTGCTCCTCAATACCATCATCAACATACCCAAATTTCTTCAATTTTTCCACAATCCTCTCCATTGTACTACCACTGCCACCCCCACTAACACCACTATCATTTTCAGCACCACTATCAGTATCACTGTTCTCAAAATCTAATCTTGATGCTTGCCCATTTTCACCACTTCTATAATCCAAAACAGCCCGAGGAGGTTTTGTTCCATTTTTTTGGGGTTCATTCCATTTTCTTAACCAACTGTCACAACATAAATTCTTCTTGGGGCAATATTGAAAGATGGGTTTTTTCACACTAACAAAACTTGAATTCCTAAAGGGTCTACGTTCACTGAGTGAACCATAGATGACCCAGTTCCCAGTCGCACAGAAAGTGTGGTTTTCAAAATGAATTGATGAACTATACCTGAAGAACTTGAAGGAATGGAGCTTGTGGGAGCTCTGAAAGGAATCGAACAATGTTGCTGCTGGGTGAAGCTGACGACTAGGTATAAGAGCCATCATAGAGTCCAGAAATCACTGAACATAATTTCAGTGAAACGAAAATGATAAGCACTCAAATTCGTCAATTGAAGTATATATAATTTCCGAGACTAGAAAGCAAGGTTATTATTTTTTTTTTCCCGGCTTCTGCTTCTGCTTCTTCTTCTTCTTCTTCTTCTGCTGCTGCTGCCACTACTTCTTTCCCTCCCAAGTCTCACCTTCGTTATCCTCGCGGGAGACAAATATCTGGTGCGTTTCGTTACAAGAAACTCCTGACACCGATAAATTGGCGCACAACAATTTGTTTTAACGAATTCATAAATTAGTTTTTTTCTCCATAAGACCAAATTTACAATCAAGTTTTACCACAAATAATTATATTAATTTGATTTAATATATCAAATCGAATTGAAGTGTGAATCCTGTTCCCGAAGGGACAAATCAAATTGGTGGTATATGTGTTATGACAAATTAATAAGGATAAATTACACTATAATGCCAATCAAAAAAATTACAAAATAATGTAAATGAAATACGAAATCATATTAGATATTTTAAAATTGATAAAATTATATGTATGATGTAAACTTTTTAAGAAAAAAAATTAAGTTAAGTGAATTAATTAACTTAGCTGTTTTAAATATCAAGAGAACTTGAAAAGGAAAACAAAATTCATACATAGTTATAACCATTTAGTATAAAAATGTATTTTCTTTCAAAATCTTTTTTCCAATTGGTGGTACAAAAAGTATCATTATCTGTAGTGTTTAGATTTTTATTCGATAAATCAATTTTTGTCTATAAATTACAATAAAAAATAAAATATTTTACGTGTAATAGAAAAAATTTATTATTAAAAAATTATATTACCTTTTTTAAAGGAAAAAACTATTTTTCATGAATCTATTTTTGACTTAATTATAGTTTTGGTCTCTATATTTTTTCAAAAGTTATAATATTAGTTCATTTTAAAAATGAAAAGACCAAATAGTTTATTTGAATAAAATAAGCAACCAAAATTGCATAACAAACTTATTTTTTTAAAAAAAACTATTAAAAAAGCTTTAAAATGTCTAAATAATGCAATTAAACATAAAATTTGACCAAATTTATAATTATAAATAAAAAAATGCATAAAATAATTTAAGTAACTTGACATATTAAATATTTTATAACTAATTTTTTCAATTTCATAAAATATAAATTAAATTAAATTATTTAAAGTTTTTTTTTCACCGTTTAGGTACTTTTAAATGTATTTCTTTTACAAAATAAATATTTTTTAATTTTTTGATGCTGAATTAATTTTTTTTATTTTCAGTGATTAATTGGATTTTTATTAAAATCGGGGCAAAAAGTAAAAAATAAAAAAATAGATAATTAATGACAAATAATATATCAAAATTATTTCTTTATTTGTTTATCATTTATTTATGCTTCATTAGTTAAAGTTTCTCTTTTTTTTTTTTTATGTGAATTGAGATTGGTAAAGTTACTAGGTGCACCTTAGTAGTACTTTTTTTTTTTTTTAAAAAATACTACAATTTTTTCATATATAATTTTCTTTCTTCATATCATACTTACAAAGATAAATTTTATGAAGTGTAGTAATCAATATAACTTAACTACCCAACATATAAGACTCTAGATTAAAAAAAAAATACTCCAAATATTGATTAAATTTAGCTATGTTTATTGATATGTCAATGTCTTTTTTTTAATAATGTTCTTTCTCTATATTATACTTATAAAGATAAATTCTATGAAATGCAGCAATTAATATAACTAACAACCCAATCTATAAGAACTCCAAATTGGGGGGAAAAAAAAAAAAAGGCTCCAAATATTGATAGGATTCTACAAGCAACTTACACTCATAAAGTGCAAGCAAGGCCCATAAATTACAGAGATGAAGAACTTTTTATTCTAGTAGCCTTAACTTGTAATTTTGATGTTGTTGGTGGTGCAAATTTCAAATTCCCTCAATTTAACCGGTCAGCTACACGTGTGGGTTATTCATTGGTGCTCAGCTATGGCTGTAGAAATTGTAGGTGAGAAACCTCCATTCCAGAATAGAAACAGGAAGCTTTATCCCACTGAGGGTATACTACAATCAACTTTCCAAACGTGTCCCCTGCACCGCTATACCGGTATATATAAAAGCGAAGGTAAAGGTTTCGTTTGAAATTTGAATTCCTTACCTGTAAAACCCAATATCAGTACTAACCCATGGGTGTAGAAATTTGAATTTCTCGGATCGCCATCATCTGCAGTTTTCTTCTCCTTGAATCTTCCGAAACACCACTTTGGTCTTCCCCAAAATTCTTGACAAGGTGATTTCTCTTAAACCATGGTTAAATTTCGTCGCTTTCTTCTGAGAATTGTTGTTTATTCGATAATGTGGGTTTCTCATGCTTTCTCTGTTACTTAATTGGAAAATAGTGTTTAAATTATGAGTTAGGTGTTCAAGAAACTTGCCAAGCTTTGTGTTTTGGAGCTTTTCAAACAAACCCTAGATTTGATTGGAGAATTAGGTACATGTTTTGATAGATTTATGAGGACATAAAGTCACAGATCATTGGTTAGTACTGATATTGGAGATAAATAAAACATAAGAATATTTTCTGTTGTGTTATATATACCACACAGGATGCAGGAAGGTCAGCTTCACATAATAAGATTTTTTTTTACAAAAAAAATTTGCATGCATATAATCATCTTTTTATATACTTATCTACTTGGGTAGTAATTTTTCATATAGGGGTAGGTAACTGGTGATTAAGAAGCGTCAAGGATACTAGTCACATAAAGCAGCATGAAGGAATGGATGGAACAAGTAAAATAAAGAAGAGGGCAATCCAGGTGACACCGAATTTAGTTGTTGCTATGACTATGAGCCAATACTGCTTCCTTTATATTAGTTTGATGATTAGAGGGTCCAACTAAAACTGTAGGTCCAGCTTGATATTCCTCTAGTTGTGGTTGACAATGAAATTGAATCAAGGAGTTGAAAGAACAACCTTTTTCTTTTTCTTGTTGAACCCAGGGTAACAGATCTAGATCCTAGAGAATTTGCTCCTGCTTGTATTTTGCATTTCCATATGATGTTCTTTTGTTTACTGTAAGTGTCCTGCTTCAACCAAATCAAAGGTTGTGTTTTTGTTTGTGTATTTCTCTCTCATTCTACTCAATTAGAAACTTGCAAAGTTGTTCTGTGAACTTCTGCCATAGAGGGAAGCTTTCCAGGATACTAATTCTTGCCTTCTACTGGTTAACTCTTAAATGTTTTATGTTTTAACTGTAAACTTATTGCTCAGAGCACTAAAAAGGGAGGTCAAAATATTCCTATTGGTGGTTTTATTGCAAGTCATTGGTTGTCAAGAGGATGGAGAGATGAGGAGCTTATTAAGCAGTAGTTGGGTTTAATCAGTGACATTCACCTCTTTTAAGAACTAAGTTAAGATTTGTTTAGTAATGATGAATTTTGACGACACATTGAAATTGTGTGTCCTTCATACAGAATATTGAAAGTTTCATTTGAGAGAAGTTGAAACAAATAGATACCGTGAGAGTCCATGATGCAATGAAATTGGTTGGATTTTTCAACATTTTTGACCAATAAAAAACCTGATGGCCTACTATTTCTTTTGTGCTGCTTTTCATCACTTTTGGCTGCTATTTTTCCAAGTTCATGATTGGGGATTCATCTATATCTTAAAGCAACTTATTCATTTTGGTATACTGGGTTATACTTCCCTCTACCTTTTCCTTTTATTTCTTTCCCCTTGTTCTTTCACTGGATTCCCTGAAGATATTTCATAAGTTGCATATACACCCTAATAATTCATTCTGTTTCTGCTGTGTTTGTAATACAGTGGTAGTGCTTGGAAATATGATTGGTGAAGTGCAACTGGAAATGCACGTTGGACCTTTTACCAAAAATTTGGATGGTAAAAGACTTGTTTCAATGCGGGCTGTTATGACGCGCCTGTTAACAGACTTGTTGAGGGAAAAAGCCAGCGAGGAGCATGGCTACTTTCTTGCTTTTACAAGATTGAACAGAATAACTGAACTTGTAGTGAGAGAGTCAGAGACAACTTCGTTTTCTGTAGCCTTTAACTGTCGCACCTTCAAGCCTATCAGTGGAGAAATCTTGGAGGGAGTTGTCTATTGTACATTTAGTCGTGGAGTCTTCTTGAGATGTGGACCTATGAAATATGCTTTTCTCTCACGTCGAAAGATGCCAAATTACCAACTCATTGACGGGGAGAATCCGGTATTTCAGCGTGACGAGCTCGCCAAGATAGAAATGGACACAGTGGTCCGGTTCTCAGTTCTCTCAGTGAAATGGGTAGAGCAAAGGAAAGATATCAAAAAGGAATTCCTAATGCTTGCCAGTATAGATGGTGACTCTCTTGGGCCTATTGATTCATAGACAAAATGGTTTCATTTTAAAATTTCAGTTGTCTTACCTGTAGTTTTAACAATGAGAAGCGATGCTACAATGCAAATTATCAGTTACAGTTTCTCATCTGAGTAATATGCTGGTAATCTCGTGTATTGCTCTATCAATTACACTTATACCCATTTTACAGAGGAATCTTTCAAGCTCTCTCTTTCAGTCCCTGACCTCCTATTTACATATTTACTATTACTATTTGGCAATTGAGTTAAGATCTTCATCATTGTGTGTTACAAGTTGATTTTTTCCTATAGTAGATTTTGTAGTGCAAGATTAAAAGCAAACAAGAAAGATGATACAGCAAAGCAAGTATGGTCTAGTATTGAAGGATATGGATAGTTTGTAGGAGGTCACGATTTGAATCTCTTTGTCGTGTGAAAAAAAAATGGTGTCACACTTCAAAATTAAGCCATAATCACACGGCTCAGGGTCAGAAAGATTATTTCCTTTCAAAAAAGCTTTGTATGCCACACAAGTTAAACAGAGCAGGCCATACTTCAAAGTAACTGAAACTATTACTCGTTTTATCTTAAACCAAAATTAAGGGAATTCATTATATAATTAGAAGGATAACAAGTTTAGGTGCAGGGGACCAACGAAAGGGTAACACAACATAAGAACACAAACAAGAGGACACCAGAGAGAGGACATTGGTTTAACAACAGAACAGACCAACATCATAAACACTCGTCTTCCACAATGAAAGAGGTACCATTTGACTAACGAAATAACTAATTGATTTTCTTGCACTTGTTATAGCATTCTTTCGCATAGGCCTATGCTTTAACCTCATCTGCTACATTATGAACAATAATTATATATTTTTGAAAAAATAAAAGAATTTTGAATTTATCACTTGTGTGATTTTCAAACAGTTGGATGCAATTATCAAATATATGACTATATAGCTAATATTCAATGCATAAAAATGTACTTAATTCAATGGTTATTGTAGACTTGGCCAAATAATAAAAATCATGAGATAAAAATGGGAAAGAGAACAATAAATGAAAAAATTAAGGAAAATATAGACAACTTAACCATGGAGGATTGTTAGGAAAAAAAAAAAAGAGAAAATATTATCTGAACCTAATCCACAACAATAACATTTTAAATATTATCTATCAAAAAAAAATTAACTATCTAAAATATTTCTATGCACCCTATCATATACCTTTAGAAAAAAAAAAAAAAGTAGTTAAGATGAAGTTAAAATTTTATTATTAGATAAGTTTTTCAAATTTTCTATAATTCTCAATGTACATATTTTGTTTGGACCATTATTCAGGATGCTTTGTTACTTAGAGGTGGCAATTGGCCCAACCCGAATTTAATCGAGTTGCATATAGTTAGCCTCACCCAACCTTATGGCAGGATAGTGGACCAGTGGGATAACTAGGCCCTATTGTCAAAATTTATTTTAAATTTTTGTTTTATTAAAATAAAGTATATATGTATGTAAATATAATAAACTTATATGTTATCTCTTTAATTTTCTTTCATTTAATATAATAGATTACATAATGAAAGACAACCTTTTTTTATATAAAAAATATCTCTATTTTGTAATGAACATGAAATTTAATCATATATATATCATATTTGTGACTTCTAAACCTTTCATGATTCCAATAACATCATCATCTTATAATCGATTTTTCATGATGAAGATTTTTGTCCCATTGAAAATAAAAATCAAGTGAAGCATAACATGCTCTAACATGCTCTAAATATCTTTCTTAATGAATTGAACCTTTTTAATTTTAGGAATCATTCGTCAAAGATGTGGTGGCCAACCTTACAATAGTTGNACCTTTTTAATTTTAAGAATCATTCGTTAAAGATGTGGTGGCCAACCTTACAATAGTTGCATAAATAATACTACTTACACGATTTTTATATTTTAATTAAAATAATTATACAAGTAATTTCATTTTACTTTTACTAAAATAAAAATAAAAATTGGGCTAATCGAGCTGAGCCAGCTCGATTTGAGCCCTTTGTACCAGGCCTCATTGGCCTGGGCCAAAATCGGCTTAATTTCTTCGGGTCAGCATTTACGCAGTCCAACCCAACCCTAACATTGGGTTAAACAAGTTAGCCCATCGGGCCATGCCCATTTTGCCACCTCTAATGTTACTTCATTCACTTCACATGTATGGATAAATACTAATTAAAATTGCAATTTATATTTCCTTCCATCAAATGTTCCAAAAATTTGTTGAGCAGCAATAAGCAGAGTATTAAGGAACAAAAGAAAAAATTTATAGCCTGAACCTTTGGAATTCAAGCAGATTTTGCAGAGCTCTTGTTTATTATCATCTATACATATGAGAAGAAATGGCCAAAGGTTCTTATGTATAAGAAGGACAAAATCCTTATATTCACACTTTCATCAATTACAAACGGAATCTGTTGACTGCATGCACAAGTATCATTGTATTATACGCAAACCAAATCAAGCACATACCAGAAACTACACATAGCAACTAAAATGGATACAAAATTGAAGGTAGGAAAAAATATCTGCTTCTACCTAGACAGATTCAACATCAATTACATCTTCCCCTTCCTATGAAAAACTGCAACTTGAATTTGGTCATCTCCTGCAAATAAAACAATTCGGAGGCACCATATCATTAAAGACACGAACCATAAAAATTAACCAGAAAGGACAAAAGAGGAAAACACTTTACCATCACAATTTTCTCAGTTCCTCTACTCAAAGAGAAGAAGCTAGAGTTCTTCACTTCGATAAATAGAAATCAGAAGCAAAATAAATAGAAATCAGTGTCGACGACGAGCTTCCTTGTTGAGATTCATCTTGCACCTCTCAACTGCATTGATCAATTCGTGATCCCTAAACCCAATTAGGAATTGGGCTAAAGCTTCAAGAAACAGAGCAGCTTGATAAACACTGGTGGCACTGATAATCTCAGCAAGAACGCTTCTTCTCAGCCTATTCGCATCAAGAAAGATGCTCACCAACTCCTCCGTGTGCCCCGTCACGGCGGCTCCGACAGCCACCTTCTCCGCCCCTTTCCGGCCTCTGCACCGGAACCAATCCTCCACGATCCGGTCCACAAACACAGACTCCGCCTCCTTCATTCGGGTCGTCAATGTGGGCACCATCAGCCTCAACCCACATTCGATTTGGTCGATTCGTGCCATCAATGTCTCCGATGGGTTCCCCCACGCCATCGCTATCTGCCATGGTTTATCGAAAAGCTCGCACCTTTCTCTGAATTGAGAGAGACCCAGTTCGCTAAAACCGTCCGTTACGCTGCCGCCGTAGTTGTCGTCGTCGCCGTAGGAATCGTCCTCAAGAAAGCAGCGAACGAGGTTGGTGAGCAAGTAAGGGTGGAGGTCTCCGACCCAGAGGAGGGGCTTCTCGAGGGAATTGCGCCAATCGGGAAAAAGGAGCTGAGCGACGTCGTTGGTGGCGGCGAGGTCGAGGGCGTGGTAGTAGGATTGAAAGTGCTGGTGGAGCATTTCGACGTGGGTGGAGAGGAGGGTGGGGGAAGGGCCGGAGATGGAGCGGTGGAGGAGAGGGAGGACGTTGTTCTTGAGGGTGTTGAACCATACGGCGTGAAAATCCTTGATAGGCCTCGGAGAACTCTTATTCCGGTTGAAGAGAGCTGTAAAATGCAGAAAAATTCAGTCTTGGAGAAGGAATTGAAGAAAGAGAAGCGCACACGGATGCATTGTAATTCAGTCAGAAAACTTCACAAACAGCTTACCTACGCCTTTGCCTTTGAGCATGTTGGACTTGCAGAGATGAAAATCTTGGTTAATTTTCTTTCTTGTTTCTCGAAGAAGAGAAGAGAGAAGCAGCGTGGCAGAGAGAGAGATGGCAGAAGGAGGGAAGATTTTGGAGGGTCAAATAGAATAATGATTTTGAAGGTTTGCGTAAGAAACAGAAATTGAAAGTTTATAAGGCCGTTTATGAAAGGTTTGGAATGTATATTTCTGAAATTTTTTAGAAAATTAAATTAAATTGAAATAAAAGGCTTGAAAATAAATTCCAAAACGTGAAATTCTATCCATCTAATAGTAAAAGAAGTATCTTTATTATATCATTTCATCTAAAAGAAAAAAAAAAATCCTTATTACATCTACCAAATCATCTTATTAAAAAGCATAAATCCAAACTTTATTTTATTGGTATTTCTTGTGCTATCCATATATTTTTGGCACAAATACCTTATAAACAATCCTATAGATGTATTATTTTATTTCAATTTTGATTAAAATCATTAAATTTATGATATTACAAATATAATTCAATATTGATCTAAACTAAACTATATATTATTTAAGATATAATTGCATTCATCATCTGTTGAGGCCACGACCTAGGCTTTGGCAGTAAGATTTTGAAACAACTTCAAAGATAAAATTGCTATTCACATAAAAAAGAAGATAAAATTGCTATAGTATCTCACAATACTAGTCCACATTTTCATCCGAATAAAGAAAAAGCATTTAAGCTAGCCCTTAAACCAAGTTTACTCATGTTCCCACTTCTCATGTAAAGTTCAAGGAATGAAAATTAATAATAGTTATATACATTTATACATAAAAAAAAGAGCACATATACATATTTTGGTATTTTCATTACGATTTTGAATTCGGATACAAATCTTACAAGTTCTAATATCGACCTCATTACCAATCGGTCACACTCTAGCTTTAGAATGTACCACACGTTTTTCACATATACAAAATAATATAATATAGAATATATATATTAAAATCTTCTAGCTTTAGAATGTGATAGTTTCCTTCACCCTAAATTTTGATCACTAAAAAAATAATATATACTAGAATTAATGTGGCATAATTTGTTGGACAACGCTGCAATAAGTACTTCAAGTTAGTTTATTTTCTCTTACTTGATGCATCAACACCAAAAAAACTGACAAACAAATTACCTTTCAGCCTGTTTGAAACCACACAATTTTAAGAATTGAATTGATTTGTAAATGAGTAAATCTATTCTTTAATGAAACTTGTTTGAAATTATAAAACTTAAGAATTAAATTAATTTACAAATCATTTTATATGTAATATATTAAGATTTACAAAACATTATCACTTTAGATATGATTTACAAATAATTTCATTTCTAATTATTACTTTCAAAACAACAAGTGCAAAGAGTTGAGAAAAAAAGAGTAACATTTGCACTCAAAAACCAATTAATTTGGTAATATTGTCAAAAAAATATTTTGTAACAAAGAAAGGCATACTTGCTAGTTGGGGGCATTGGGACGTGTAACTTTTTCAAGACATTTGGCATAGCAAGAGCCATATTCAGGTTCATCTAAATGTGCACAATAACCGTGACAAATTCCAACAACTAACCTAAAATCGGGTTTCTTTAAATTTTGGAAATATAGATTTGCAGGCACAGCAAAAAATTGAAGGCTGGAAAAGTCATGTTCTAAAGCTTGTGCTTGCACTACTAGTAGAAGAGCCAACACTACTAGGGCTACAACAATTTACTTTGAATCCATTATTCTTTCTTAAGTGCTTTTCGTTGAGGAGAAGAAGAATATGGGATTTATATAATTATAGAATCAAATTAAGATGATCTTTATTATCATGGATGAGTTATACATATAAATTACAAAAATTGACATTCCAATTTTATATAGCATGCTCCTTTCCCCTTTGCCATTAGACCAACTTGAAGAGCCATAACAAGAATGTAACTTTTGGCCTTTGCATGGTGCACCTTGATTTAATTTGAGAGTATAGCAAATTGTAAAAGAAAATTGATATTTGGCTTGGAAAAGTTACCAAAAGTTTGTTGCGACGGTGATGCGAGATTATTAGCTACTTTTAAAGAGATAAGTAATCACTATCATTTTGTTTTATCTAATAATCATATTTGAATTCTCGCAAAATGTCAAGAAAAGTTCTCTAGTCAATTGACAATGCTAGCTCTATAGAAATGCAACGAAATGGCATAATCTTTCTTATGTAGTAATAGATCATATCTCTTATATTTGTAGAGGCACAATGAGGATTGGAAGAGCATGCCCGTGAAAGAGGGCATCAGCAAGATTTCTCCATGAGGGGTAGTTGTGGTTTAGTTTGATGGGAAGGTGAGCCGAGGTGCAAGAAATGACGGTGATGCTAGGGTGATGGACAGTGGGGGAGATGAGAACAGAGGGAAAGGTGGAGGAGCCATTAGAAAGAAGAAAAAGAAAATGCTTGCTGTTAAGCAATGAGCTCTGAAACCATGTAGAAGCACAATGAGGATTGGAAGAAAAGCATAACTTGGGTTTTGTATGTTTGTCCATACATTTGTCAAAGCAATCCTCATGATCGGGTCGATTATGACATTTACCTTGGCAATATGCAAGTATGATATGATATCCTGGTTTTCTAAAATTTGGTTGCACTGGTAAGGATTGAAGACTGGAAACCTGTTCATCAGCTCGGACTTGGAATACGAGTAGCAGCACCGATACTACTGAAGAGACAACCATTCTTTTTTATCCCATCATTTTTAAGCTCAATTCATTAAAGGAGGGATTGATGAACTATAACATTTATAGAATCAAAGATGGCTATGATCATGAATGAGTTGCATATATAGAGTGCAAAAGGTTATTCCCATTTTAAATAACATTCTCTTTTCAGCTCTACTTATGCTGGAGGAGCCATGGTTAGTAGTCACTCTTGGCCTTATGTTGTCACGTCGTTCGGCGTAATCTTAAAAGAGAAATTCTTTACATAGACTTAACTTACCTAAGAATTCTGTTTCTTTCGTTCACTTGTTATAGAGATATTTAAAGAAAAAAAAAAAAAAGAACATCACATATTATTTAATTGTACTTTATTATGAAGTTATCCTTATCTTCTTAAGAATGGATATATATCTAATTTTTTTCATACTCCACGAATGTGACTCTTGGCCTTGTATTGTAATTCATTTTTGGAGCCACATGTGGTTTGATAAAAGTTGAAGGTTCTACATAGACTTAATCCATCTAAGAATTTGCTTAGAACCTTGGATTATTATTATTATTTACTTTTGACTATTATTTTGTGTTCGAATATAAAATCTAAAAGTCTTACAAACAATTTTAGTACTACTTAGTTACAAGTCATTTGATAGAGCCTCGGATCAATATTTATAAATGAAAGAAATTACCAAAAAGATAACTGGGAATAATATTTTCAGGGAGCGAAATATTATCAACTTCTTGACCTGGTTAATCACAATATAGTCAAGAAGTTATTAATGCTTGCCTTCCCTAGTAAATATTTGTCACCAAGTATCCTCTTCGATCATTTTGCTTTCATAAATCATGAAATAAACTATTAATCCTATGTTCAAAATTAATTGTAACATAAAATTAGTAACAGTTCACTCCATTGTTTTCTGTAATTTTTTTTTTTTAAAAGCAATCAACCAGCTATTTTTCTTCTCCAGCCCCATTGTCTCCAATATCCTCTCGTGTTGGCCTCACAGATAACGTGAAGCAATGCATATTTACAAAGTATTGGATATGTGCTATTTTTTCAGTATAACCTTGGTGAAACATTTTTGCTTTTACTCACAACGAGGACAGAAAATGAGGATTAAAAGACACGTAATAGAGTACAATTTCTCTACTAAAAAACAATTCCACATTTCCACGGTATAAGAATGCTGGTAATTTGAATTTCTATCCATATAAGAGCAAATTAGAGTATTTCAATGCTTGATCATCCTCATTCGATCTGCCATTTCTTCCCTGCAAAGATGATGAAATATATAAAAATTAATAATAGTTATTCACCTCCTTACACTTATGAAGGAGAGTACACATATTTAACTAGATGAACCCTGCTATCGGGACAAAGGAAATAGAGTTTAGAGTAAAACCCCTTTTTGGTCCCTGAAAAATTCAACGATGGACAAGTTAGTCTCCCAAAAATGTTCGCTGACAATTTCGTCCTCAAATTATGGTTCCGTACGACAAATTAGTCCTCGAAAAATTTTTGCTGACAATTTAGTACTCGAATTATGGTTCCGTACGACAAATTAGTCCTCAGTTGAGGATTAATTCGAGGACTAATTTGTCGTATGAAACCATAATTCGAGGACTAAATTGTCAGCGAATATAATTCGAGGACTAATTTGTCGCACGGAACCATAATTCGAGGACGAAATTGTCAGCGAACATTTTTGGAGGACTAACTTGTCAATCACTGAATAATTCAGGGACTAAAAAGAGGTTTTACTCTAGAGTTTATTATTACAGGATGCTAGAACTTAATATAAAAGACCCAATGATGCTAAAAGAAAGTGTCTTCCAAGTAAGTGCACAGAGTGTGAAATGACCAACATACCCTCATGTTATAGGGTTATTCCATTTATATTTGAATATGATAACTACATATATGAACAAAATAACCACATAATTTACTCATAAGAACCACATATATATATATATAGAGTAATGAATATTTTGATAATTTCTCACAATGTGATAGGTTCATACTTGAAAGACACTTTATTTTAATACCATTAGATCTTTTATGCCAAGTTTTAACACCCCACAATAATAAACTCAAGAAAATAAAATTTTTCATAAATGTTTTATTTAGATTTTTTTCTCATTAAATAAATAAAACTAAATTTTCTAACTAAGGATATGAAAAAAAAATAGGTATTTCAATATGGGACGAGATATATACCTAAACCAAATATGCTATGTGTACTTATATAAATATTTTATTAAAAAAAAAGTTATATACGTATATGTAAGTTATGTAGTCTTTAATTTGTATAAAACACATTTTTATGAAACATTTTTAATGCCAGCCAAACGTAAGAAAAATAAAATAAAATAAAATAAGAAAATTATTTTCTGTACGAAAAACTTAATCAATTGATTTAGCTGGTGCAAATACCAAAATCCACTAATTGAGACAGATGAAGGGCTTCATAGTCATAGACACCGAAGTTATTAAACAATAATGACCATTTCTGAACCTAGTATACATTAATTCCTTGAAGAAAATTCTAAGTTGAGTAAATTGCATCTCCTATTTTTCCTTGTGGTTTTGAAATATGTGAGGAATATCCTACCCACCTTCTTAGGAGGGGTAGCGCTACTCCTATTTTCTTTGGGTGGAGTTTTAGGTGGGATTCAGTGAGAGTTACTTTGCGATTTTAGTGTTATTGCGAATATTTTGAAAAATTGAATTCCTTAAAAACTGTAAGAATAACATAATATAAAAAAATATATCTAAAAGTAAACTTGAAAAAGTTATTTATTGGTATATTTTCTTATATTGTGTCATTCTTGTATTTTATAAGAAATTATATATTCTAATATATACTAGTAACTTAATTTTTTGAAATTTTTACAATGACATCAAAATCAATGAGTGAGTCCTATCCGAAAACCCACCAAACAAATATAGGGTAGCATAGTTTTCATATATATATATATATATATATACAGAGAGAGAGAACCATGTACTATATGCAGCATTTGCATTCATAATTTTTTTTTTATAAAAAATCCATAGGTAGAAAGTAAGAAGACATACTAGCTAATTGTATTCCGTATATTTCTTCATACATTTGCCAAAGCAATCGCCATAGTCAGGTCGCCGATCATGACATTTATCCTGGCAAACTGCTACAGAGATCTTATGTCCTGGATTCCCAGAAATTTGATAGAGACTTGGAGGCACAGGTAAATGCTTTAGGCTGAAAAGGACGCCATGCTCATCACCCTGGATTTGGAATGCGAGTAACAGAGCTAATACTACTGAAGCTACAATCTGCATTGAACCCATGGTTTTTAAGCACTTTTCGTTGAAGGGATTGATGAAATTTAACATTTTATAGAATCAAAGATCGATCGTTATGATTACGGTTGAGTTTGGTATATTGCGAAAAAATTTGTACCATTTTTAAATACCATATTCTGAGTGTTATTCTTGGCCTTGTGTTGTGCACTTTTTGGGGCCACGTGGTTCAGCCTACCCCTCAGAAATTCTCCCTTTTGATGATTATACATAGACTCAGTCTACCTTCTAACAAAATAATAAAAACTATAGACTGAGTCTACCCAAAAATTTCTCTCCTAAAATTGTCTTTAGTCGTTTCTATTCTTAAAGTTTTCTTTGCATAGTTAGATGATTCGTTGCAGGGTTAATCCTAGATGTAGTTCGAAAGTTATTACACTCTGTTTTGTAGCCTGCAATAGAAAAATAGTTCGAAAGTTATGATTTGAAATTGAGTAGAATATATAAACCTTAAACTACATATATATATATATATATATATATATATATATATATCTTATATAATAATCACCTCTCTTCCATTAAATTTTTGTTAGAGATTAAAAAGAACACGAATATATGTTGTTGTGTTATATTTTCAATTATTCTTACTTTCATAAGAAATAAGTATATATGTGATAAAATTTATTTTAAACTTCTTGGGCAACTAGCTAGGGTGGTAAGTAAGTAGAAGAATAAAAGAGGGGCTATATATTCAAACTTGAGTTATATAATTCCATAAATAGGCATCCAATAAAGCCTTTGAAGCAGACAACTTTACGTTAAAGTTTATAAAATAATTAACACCATATAGTTTTGTTAGTAAAAGGAAGATGCATCAAATGAGAATGTATTGTATGTCCCATAATAGGTCCCATTCTTTTACTCTTTACCGGGGAATCGATGACTATCTATTATCTTGACACCAAAGATGACTATTCATAGCTATTTTCTTGACAGCAAAGAAGAGTTTGACACCAAACGGTTGTTCAAAGTCAAGACGCTTAAAATGTTGCTTTAATTCCATAAAAAAGAATGTTGTTTTAATCAATCAACATTGGTAAATAGATATCAAAAGGAGTGATACTGGTGTTTGTTCTCAAGGATTTTATTATGAATTATTCAATTTTTTCAACGCATTATGATCATTTGTAAAAAAATAAATTTAATAAATATTTTCCAATAAAAAAATTCAATAAATATTTGTCATATTTTACAAATAAAGAAAATTTTGAATTTTTTTTTGGTAAAATTGTTTTTACATGTTTCCATGTTTAATTTAACAGTCGTTTTCTTCATCAAAAGTTGTTTTTTGACATCGTATAAAATGATCAAAATTTAATATTATATGATTTATTTTTTTATTTATATAATTATCCTTTTATGTTATGTAGTTATTTAATTTATATATATAATTATTATATTTAAAAATAAATAAAATAACAACATATAAATAATTTAAACATTTTATGGTGAGCANTAAAAATTACCTTTCTTATTACTCTGATCCTCTAGTTTTATATGCCCTAATTATGAAATTCGTAAATAAAAACGGGGATTCTATGATACTCCATAAGTATGCTATACTACACTGACGTGGTAAACATACATAATTTTTATATTTTATTATATATAAAATATAATTTATTTAATTTTTTAAATAAATTTAAAAATAGTTAATTTGTANAATTTGTACACATGTCATTCATTTATTGGTTATTCTTGTATAGTATGACATACTACATAAATACTAAAAGTATCTAAGAAACCTCATTTATCCAATTTCGCTCCCAACAAGTTGCGAGCTTGCGATCTTGGTTTAATCATCACCGTTGGATTTTTAATTTTACGCGGGCACACTGCTGCTCACTCTCGTCCTTGCTTCCCATCCTTTTGCTTCAGTACTGTTTTCACTTCGTTCAGAGTTTTACCAAGTATATGGGAGTAAAACTCAAAACTGTTCCAGTTTTTTTTTTTTTTCTCACCACTTTCCACCTTCCAAATTTTTTCACAACCTCAACCACGCACGCTCTTGGGGCTGGAAAATTTTATAGCTAACGAGGGGTTGGTTGAGATTGAAGTACTTGATTTATAAGAGCTAAGTTTGAATTCCATTGCTAGTCATTTTTTTTTTTTGATAAGCAATTTGTAAGTATCACAATAGACTCTTCTTAAAATTTGTGATATATCATGGTTTTGAAACGAGTAGCTTTTCTTCATCTTAAACTTTTGTATTCCAAAAAAAAAAAATAGAAATTTGGCAGGTTTCCAATAAAATCATTCCACAAAACCCATCAACCTCTCTTGGATAGAAAAATGAGATATTGTATTCTAGCCGCCCCCCTTCTCATGCTTTTCACACACTAGTCAACCTTACACTCACATAGTTGGCATAACTTAAACTTCATTGAACTCACTGAAACTTTCCTTTGTATAGCTTAGATTTTGCAACTCAACTAGTGTGAGCTAGCATGTGATTAAGTAGTGTGTCATTAGACTTTCTCTTCTCTTCCTATCCTTTCTGGATATGACTTGGAATACCATATCTGCTCTTTCGGACAACTTCCAACTTTACCTTTCTCCTATATGTTTTGGCATTTTATGTTCCTAGATGAAGCCAGTAAGACTAATTCTTTTACTTGTTTGTTGATATAATTTGAGAGCTTACATTTTTTTTTTTATATATATTTGTTTATTCATTTGCTTTAAGTTTAGGAAATTTGTTAATTCCACAATTCTCTAAGCCAGTTTTTGATGATAACAAATGACTATGTGTTTTGACTAATCGTGTGCTTTGTCTCTTAGTGTTTATTTCAAGATAGGTTAGTATGAAGTCTTAAGAACTAGCTAGTTCTGCTCTCAAGAACTAATTCTAGCTAAGAAGGATCTATTCCACCTAGTTTTAGATGTAACATTCTACTGATGTGGAAAGTGACTCCTACTGTGCAAATAAGTCACGAGTGGACCTTGCTTCTATTAGGCATTTTTCTTATGCACGGTGAGGATATTTCCTCTTTGAAGATTTGTTGAGGAAATCTACAATTCAAGGGAAAAAAGCAAGTATTGTTTATTCTAAAATTAAAAAGATAAAGCATTTTGGATTTCCATGTGCTGATTGTTGGACAACTGTCCTAGAGGAGTGGTTATCCAAGGCTCTTCACGTGGGTTCATCTTCCTTCAAGTAGTGAATTCCTTCAAGACTTCAGAGTAAGAGAGAATATGCAACTTAAGTCAGAGAGAGAATTTCATCTTCTCTGAGCTTCCAAAATTGGTTTTTGCATTTCTCTCTTCATCTTCCTCAAGTACACTAAATTGTTATATTATGCTATTTTGAGAGTTCGATCTTATTTGGGTATTTTTCTTTGATAAAAGGGGTTTTGTATTCAGATTTCTAGGGAGAAATTTGAGTATATGATCTTCCTTCATGTGTGTTGGAAGAGATAAGTTTATGGTAANGAAAAAAGCAAGTATTGTTTATTCTAAAATTAAAAAGATAAAACATTTTGGATTTCCATGTGCTGATTGTTGGACAACTGTCCTAGAGGAGTGGTTATCCTCTTCACGTGGGTTCATCTTCCTTCAAGTAGTGAATTCCTTCAAGACTTCAGAGTAAGAGAGATAGAGAGCAAAAATATGCAACTTAAGTCAGAGAGAGAATTTCATCTTCTCTGAGCTTCCAAAATTGGTTTTTGCATTTCTCTCTTCATCTTCCTCAAGTACACTAAATTGTTATATTATGCTATTTTGAGAGTTCGATCTTATTTGGGTATTTTTCTTTGATAAAAGGGGTTTTGTATTCAGATTTCTAGGGAGAAATTTGAGTATATGATCTTCCTTCATGTGTGTTGGAAGAGATAAGTTTATGGTAAGCTTTGAAGAAAAACTATGGATGTAAGCTTGAAGAAGCTTGGACAACTAAACTTGGATCTTAGTGGAACCTCAAGAAATTGAGACAGTGGATGTAGGAAATTTGTGCTCATTTTTGTTGGTTTAATTGACCAAGAGCTAAAGATCTAGTTCACTGTGTTGTAGGAATCATGAACAACCAGATCAATTCTCACTCATCTCATAAACCACCATTCTTCAATGGAGAAAATTACCTGTATTGGAAGCATCACATGGAAATGTATCTTGAGTCAATTGACTATGAAGTTTGGCAGATAGTCAAAAATGGTCTCACACCTCCTACTAAAATGGTGAATGGAGTTGCTGTTCTAAAAGAAGAACATGAATTCATTGCTGAAGATAAGCTCATATTTACTCTAAATTTTAAAGCTAGGTACAATATTGTGTGTGCTGTATCTGCAGAGGAATATGAAAACATTGCTTCTTGCAATACTGCAAAGGAAATGTGGGATAGACTTGTTGCCATTCATGAATGAACAAGTCATGTTAAAGAGGCTAAAATTGACATCTATTCTACCCAATATGAAATGTTTCATATGTCTCAAGATGAATCTTTGAAATCCTTCTTTGCTCATTTTTTAAGTATCATCAACAGTCTCAAAGGTCTTGGAAGAGTCTACTCTCAAAAGGAACAAGTCAAAAAGATCTTGAAATGCCTTATTGAAAAATGGGATTCCAAAGTAATTGTTGTGCTCCAGTATGCAGAAACTAATGAACTTACAATTGATTCACTCATAGGCACTTTGGAATCACATCAGATGATGATCTTACAAAAGAAGAACATAGCAGTTGAAAGAAAGAAGAGTTTGACTCTTACTTCCATTGTTCTAGAGACTAGTACTCAGGAAGAACTAGCTTCTAGTGAGGATGATGTAGCTCTTGTTACTAGAAGAGTTTTTGATCTAATGAAGAAGAGAAAAGAGAAGAAAATGTTTCAATCAAAAGGAACAAAAAACTTCACAAGAGGAAATACTCCTTGAGACAACATACTGGGGATGTGCTCTTTCCAGTTGTTTTTAGTGTTATTACCTTTAAGATTTTCCAGGAAGAGATAATAGAAGGCGTTGTCCACAGGGTTATGAAGCAAGGGATTTTCTTGAGATGTGGGCCAATGGAAAAGGTATTTCTCTCATGTCATAAGATGCTTGATTACCATTTATTACCTGGTGAAAACCCTTACTCCTTGAATGAGAAAATGTCAAGGATTGGAAAAGATGTTGTAATTCGCTGTATCGTGATTGGGGCAAGGTGGAAAGAGGTAGATATGCAATTTGAGTCATTTGAGTCACAACCATGAAACCTATAAGCTAATTGCTCCACTGAACCCACTATGTTGCTTGCTCTGTTATTGTGATTTCTCTTGCAATACAAAGCAATTAGGGTTTATATTACACTTTGTGATTAAGATTTCCATAATGATTGTTTAGAACTGTAATTGAAGCTTTTCTTATTCAAGTATTGAGCTTTTTCTATTTGGATGATGAGGGATGTGTAGTAGCATAAATTTTTTTTTTTATATATTTAAATATGTTTGAGTAAAAAATTGGTACCCTAAATCTGGGCCGGATTTAGAATTCTTATTTAGTGAGAGCAAATAATATACACGCATAAAGTCAGCTTTACACATAAGGTAGGCATGTTAGTGAGAAAGAGAAGCAAGAACTTATTAAGAAATGGTTTACAAGACTAGTTTCTTATTTGTCTGTCTTGCCTATTTATACTAACTCCCCTCTTTAATGAATAGTGGAGATTATTCCAAATGTCTTTACTGAATGGTGGAGATTATTCCAAATATCCTTAATGGATGGTGGAAATTGTTCTAAATGGACAAGTTTAAACTTTGAAAGCTGCCACTTCATTTCTTCTAAAATATCTAAGAAAAATATATGTACATATAAAAATAATTTAAAGAGAAATGAATACTATATTTACNAATATATGTATATATAAAAATAATTTAAAGAGAAATGAATACTATATTTACATATTAGAGCTTGTTTTAAACATTTTCTTACCATTTGTTCTTGATTAAATATTTTCTTTACAAATTTGACGAAACTCACTTAATTTTTAGAGGTTTACGCTTTTGTTTATTAAAAAAAATATGAAATTCATGTAATATTTATGCTTAATTGTAATTGTGGTCCTTTTATTTTGTCTAAATGAATTATTTAGTCTCTTTATTTTAATTTCAAGCAATTTAGTCTTTCTATTTGCCAAAACGTTATAATTTTGTCTTTTCCATTTTAAGAGAGCGTTTGGTAGAAGAATATTTTTTAGGTTCTTGGGAATCCTAAGTTTCTTGGTACAAGATTTTTTTTTTTTAAAAAAAAACATTCCCATTTTTTAAAACGTTTTTTGGCTAACTTCCCATGAAAACATTATGACGGGGGATGAGAAGATTCTCATGGCTGTGGGAAAGTTTTTAGATGAGAAAAGACATTGTTGACCCTTATCTTTCTCAAACACTGACCTCGTTCTCATACTCCCTTTCTCCCTCTCCTTCTACTGCCATTGGAGCTCAAAACGCAGAAACCCAAAACTAAAAATACTTGTTTTTGGCTTTCTCCTTCTTCGTTGTCGAGCTTGTCGGACGTTGCCCTTCACCATCGATTTCCCCACTTCCTCACGTTTTTTTCTCTATTTCTTATTGATTCTCCTTTTTCAACCAATTTTTCTATCTGGTTCTCAATTGTTTGTATCTCCTTCCTTTCTTCT
Source organism: Cercis canadensis (assembly GCA_003255065.1). Lineage (NCBI taxonomy): Eukaryota > Viridiplantae > Streptophyta > Magnoliopsida > Fabales > Fabaceae > Cercis > Cercis canadensis. The sequence continues at coordinate 189,224 of QAOA01001277.1, forward strand.
CTAAAATTTTTCTCCCTGCCAATGGTTCTCTTTTCTTCCCCCGATCCGGTTTCTCTCTCTATCGTGTTCTATCCTGTCTTTGTTTTTTCATGTCTTTTGCTATTTGCTTTTACTTATTTTTTGAAAATCAAATAATTAAATTCAAGTAAAATATGAACTAATAAAAGAGAAAAGTACAAATAAAATAAAATTAAATGGGAAGCATAAAATAATTAAAAGCATAAAATAATTAACAAAGACATAAATTTCTTAAAAATAAGCATTCATTAATTATAAGAAGTAATATTATTTCTTTTACTTAAAATAAATAAGGGTATTTTTGGAAAAAAAATATCAAAATTTCCAAGAAAGTTGTATTTAAACTAAATATAGGATTAAATATTTCTCCAGAATCCCATGAATATTTAAAGCCAACCAAACACAGTTATAACATTTTCAGGAATTAATATTTTCAAAAAATATGATTCTCATGAATAAAAAAAGAATTCGCCTACTAAACATTCACTAACTGTCATTTAGTTATAGACACGATTTATCGTGGTACTGAAAATATCATTTTATAATTAATTATTAATTTTTTTAACCGGAGGTTTCTTAGATACTTTTAGTATTTATGTAATATGTCATACTACATAAAAATAACCAATAAATAAATGACACATGCACAAGTTAACAGTTTTTAAGTTTGTTTAAAAAATTAAATAAATTATATTTTATATCTAATAAGATATAAAAATTATGTGTCATAAAATCATTTTTAACCACTTAAACTAAATCTATCTAATATCACAATTAAATAAAAAGAGGAAAAAAGAAAAAGAAAAAGCTAGTGGAATAGAATAGAACGATAGAGAAAGAGAACGGAGGGTGGGAGCGAAAGACAGCAGACAAGAGAGAAAGAAGAGAGGGTATAGTACACAAGATTTTTGAATAGAACGGAGTGTGGAGAGAAAGAGAACGATAGAGAAAGAAGAGGAATGGAATAAAGATGGAGACAGAGCTAGAGCAAGAGGAATAGAAACAGAGAGACCTAAGCAGGGAGAAAGGAAGGAAGCAGATCCAGAAACAGGAATTCAAATTTGCCTAATCCTTTGTCTCCTTACTTCTGGGTAATCCTCTGTCTCCTTTATGAATCTGTGCTAAGTAAAGAAAAAAAAAAATCTGTGCGAAGTATGCTTTTATTTCTTGACCGTTGCTTTCTCTCAAGAGTCCCAATTTGTTCTCCCATTGTTGGGAGTGGCATCTGAGGAAAAGCTTGGATGCTATGGCGTTGGTGGGGACGACTTTGTTAAATGATATATAGAGCCATTGAAAATTATTTCATGTTGTGGGGGCAAATGCCCCCACATACTTATACATAGATCCACCACTGCCCTAAATCGTGTATTCTTTCCTCAAGTTTCAGTTTTTATCTCTTTCGGATCAGGGGCTCAAGGAGAATATATTTGTTTCTTAATCTCAATAACTGTTCTGCTTGGAAATTTTAAATTTACATGGTGATTCAAATTATGTTTCTGATGGGTTTAATTAATAATTAGTTTTAGTTCTTTGTGAGAAAATTTTAAAATGAGAAGTGGCTAAAAATATGTTTGTCTCCTTGGTTTGCAGGTTTTCTTTAAAATGCATTTATCAACTGGGTATTGTCATCTTGGGTCAGATTTAATCATTTTGAACTGTTCCTGATGCTGGAAAGCTGATGGGTTTAATTCCCAAGCAACCCGTTATTTGCCTGAAGTGGCCATGGGATGCCCACCAAAGTACTAAAACTCCTAATACCTGCGGCTTTGAGAGTCCATGGCTATTCAAATCATTCCAAAATCTTGGATCATTTGCTTTCAACTTTGTCAACTCAGCTTTAAAACCTCCAAGTGCTCAGTTTAGTTCTTCCAATCCCTTGCAATTGGAGGAGAAAACTGGTCAGAAGAAGAATTTGATGTTGACCGGGAAGAGTGTGACTCCTGGTGAGCAAGGGGAGGCAGAGCAGAGAGCATTTGCATCAGCTCTAGTTAGCGGGAAGGAGGCGACAGTGATTGAGTTCTACTCACCCAAGTGCAGGCTCTGCAGTTCTTTGCTAAATTTTGTTTCGGAGGTAGAGACAAGGAATTCTGACTGGCTCAACATTGTCATGGCTGATGCAGAGAATGAGAAATGGCTTCCAGAGGTATCTTAATTTCTAGAGTATGTTGATTCAAATTTTGTAGCTTGTTTTGAGAGCCTTTCAGAGAATTCCCTTTGTATGCTATACATGCCAGTTGCATAATAAAGTTGAGGGTTAATTGTTTGTTCTGCTACATATAAATGACATGGTTGATCATGAGCTCAAGGGCTATGGAATTTGGATTAACTTTTTCCTTCTCTAATAGACACTAAATGTAAATGTTTTAGTTATAAGTAAGCAAGGTTTAAAACATTTTCATTGGTAATGGTATTGTAAATTCACTTTATTCTCAGACCACTTTTGTTGAGATGGAGTGATATTATGATATTATTGATGTATAGGTACTTGTTATTTCTACCTACATTTCGAATCCCAAACTGTTGGTTAGTTCAGAAAAGAAACTGGGCTAGGAGAAAGCTGAAAAGCCAACAATCAATTCTCTGATAGTTGGACCAACTGCAATTGGACGTGATGCCCTATTATACTAGGATTTGGTACTTAAATATCATGTGACACTGGTGGAATCTTAAAAAACTGCTATTGGATTGAAAAGTGAACAAGCTTTGGTTCCTCTCTTTTGATATTGTCTTTCTTTTTTGTTCTCTTTTCTTTGATGACTAAGGCATGGGGTATTGGATTTAAAAACGAACATAATTTGTTGCATTTGATTTGGTTTCATCGATATTATTTTTTGCGTGCATCTTTGATACTTTTGAAGACAAGATAATTCTGTATTATGGATAATATTTCTTGCTTCGGTAAAGGTAAAGGGATTCTTGAAGGCCCCCTTAACCTTAAAATGTTGAAGTAATGTATGTGATTCAATTATTGCAAATATTTAAAACTTACAAAATGTGTATTGAGAAGCTATGGCAGGTGATCTTTGACTTTTGGGTTAGTGGTTGATGAGGTATTAAGTCATTCATTAGATGTCTAAATCCCTTCTGAGCAGGTTTATGAAATAAAAGAAAGAACCATTTTCAGGTTGTGACTCAAAAAAGACAACCTGAACGTGGTTAGTATGCAATGGATGGAACTAAATTCATTATCTAGTTTTGGTCTGGCCAGCTTGGATCAGGTTCGAAGAAATTGGTTGGGACACCTGCAATCTAACAGTAACAAAATGGATAGCTTCATAGAGGGTGGTTTTCCCTTCCATATTCTTTTCAGTCCTTTTGTTGCTCGGCTTCTTACACATAATTTAACACATTACTGGTGTCATCTCTCTGTGCTAGGGGAAGTGTGCATCTGTATTGTTGGTTTATGCAATTGTAAGTTGATGTCTTTGTACACTTACTGATCTGCAGTAATTTTGACATTGTTTTGTCTCGTCCATTATGACTTATTCTGCGTCTTCTCTCTCTCTGTTTTTGTTTTTCCTCATCTTCAGAAAGTATAAAAACAAATATTAAAGTTTGTTCCCAAAGAAAATAAAGTGGTGAGGGAGCTTACTAAAGCTTGGTTATAAGTTTTTTGATGCTATCTAGTATCCACTTCTGAGAAGATACTGATAGAAATCCAGATATATATCTATGAACCACATCTGGACAAAACATCTGGGTTCACAGCCCAATACCCATCCTACTCTTTTCTCTCCTTTTAGATGTGGAAAAATATTAATTTTTCATATTCTCACAGGTGAGTCTCAAGATATCCCCTTGAGTAAGTATTGTGATCTTGACTCCCCTATGCAGTTGCCTTGTAAATATTTTTTGCTTGATTCAGCATTCAAGTTCTTTCATAGTATGACATTGAAGAATTGACAATAGTTTACATAACATAGAGTGTAGACATGTGACCCAAACAAAAATCTGTGGAGCTCATATGAAATTGGCTATTAATTCTCTTAGATAAAGACCCAAACTGATAGCCTAAACATATACTTCTACCTGAAAGCTCAAGGCATTAACTTCTTGGTCCATTGCTATATATAGATGTCCTTCAATTCTTATGATCCTTTTAGACTTGGGACTCTCCCCCTTGTAATATCTTGATATGTGGACCTTGGCTGGTGATAGTTCTGGTAAAAAGCCTGACAGTTTTTATCTTGTGATTCAATTACAAGGTTGTATGTTTTAAATGCAATTCACCTAGGCCTTCTCCTTACCTTCATGGAAACTGAGGCGTACACTCCTGGTTTTTTTCAGTAATACCTAGAGTGCTGACCAGATATAGTTTAAGTTCCAAATTTAGGATAGTACTAGAATTTTTCTTCGTCAATGACTGTAATGTGCAATTTATGCAATATTGTTAAAACGGAGTTCTTAGCCTTTCTATTGGGAACATTTCAAGCTGTTATTTCTTTGTGGGAGGTGGTGCCATTAGACCCAAGTCATTGACAGCTGTGGTTTTATATACTTGTTTGATCATATCATGATGTTTATGAATAATTATGTTCATTTGTTTAACTTCCTGAGCCAAGTATATTCCGTTCATTTATTGTATTATATAAAAAAAGCTTGTTCGTTATGATGTCTTCTTACTGAATTGTTTTCATACCTTGCTATGTAGCTCCTCAATTATGATGTTAGGTATGTTCCTTGCTTTGTTCTGCTTGACAAGAAAGGAAGGGCCCTTGCAAAGACAGGTGTTCCAAACAGTCGTTTACATGTTATAGCAGGTCTCTCTCATCTTCTCAAAATGAAGCGTCCTCAAACAAAGTAATGGGTGATTGGAGCCATGTGTGAAAAACTAATCTCTCATGATGTCACTGACTTCTTGTCCTCAATCGACTCTACTGGTACTTTTTTTTTTTTTTTTTTTNTTTTTTTTTTTAGGGTTTCTCACGAGGTGGTCCCCACGCCTTTAGTGTGAGACTAATCCCTATTTGGGCTTCGGCATGCCTTGGTCACTAGTGCTTCCAACAAGGTTTGAACTCTTAATATTACTTCAGGATTCGCCCCACATGGAGCTTAGTTTGTCAACTGAGCCATACCTGATGGTTGCACTGGTACTTTTTGTAAGTATGTTTCTGAGCTTCTCTAATTTCAGAGGCGAATCTTGTGATTTCAGTTGCAAATTTATCTGTAATTGAAGTTCTCAAGTCCAAGTCTGAAGACGCTTATAGCTTTCTTCCCCTACTACCAACTGCATATTTTAAGCAGAAGATTGTTATTGTGTCTTGCTAAAGTTGAGCTCTAGTCTAACAGTCGAATGACTGGTGCACGGTCAGTAAAGCACTCGATTTTTATGACACCTAAAAAATATGGGTTCCAATATTCAGCAAACAGCTAAATTTTCTGGGGGTGGACTCTACTTCCACCGCGACGGTTCAATTCAGAGACCAAAAGTCATGGTTCTACCGATGTTGAAGGCAGCCAACAGTGTTAAAGATGCAATTTCTCCAAAGGATGCAGACATTCAATCATAGTAATGTCACCCACAATCTTTATTCACAAGCCCCTACAAACTTATTTGGGAGAATCTGAATGACAAAAAAGTTTTAAGTCTCAATACAGGTTCTGAAACATAGCAACTTGTATCAGATTGTGAATGAAGTATCACTTAAATATATTTATGTTAAATTCAAATTTTGCCAGAGAGAACCAAGAAACCAGTCTTTTATATTGGGCTGTCGACAAAACGACCAAAAAATCTCTGTATTTGGACTTGTGTTGTAAGTTGTAACCTGTTTGGAACCAATACCTTTCATCACAAAAGTTTTCTCATCTCGTTTTGGTTCTTGAAAAAATATGACTTGTAAACACAATGGAATTTGTTTTGTCTAGAACTCCAGTCAAGACTCAAGAGCTAAGGGTAGTGCTACCGTGAGGGTAGCTTTCTAGCTTGTTAAACACCTAAAGAGTTTGTAAACAAAAGAAAATTTTTAGGGGTGATTTTACTATACTAGGAAGGTATCATATGTGAGAAAGGTCCTTTTTTAAGAAGATACTTTCGGCCTATATTACTATATTTTGAGTGTTTGGATAAGACTTTTGGGTACGTCAAAAAAGGTTTCTTAAGTATTTTGTTTCGGTTTTTTGTTTGTTTTTATGTACAAAATTTAGTAATTGACTGCTTTGAATCAAAAGCAAAACTTGTGTCATGTGAGATGCTTTATCAATATACTTTGTTACGTTTTGATCATATAAACTTCTTACTTTTGTCAAAAAAAAAAAAAACTTATGTTTTAGAGAAATTCTTAGTGAATAGAAATATATATTTTTTTAATTGTCTATAAGGGAATACCATAATAGTTGAGTTTTAAGTATTTTATTATTGAGATCTTAGGTTCAAATCACACAAAGATAAAGTGGAATGAGATTTTTGGAAGAAGATAAATTATTAAAGGTTTGTTTGAGAGTTAAAATTAGGGGAAAATAAGAGAAAAAGAAATGAGTAAATGTGTTCATTCTCTTGTTTGGATTTCAAGATTAAAAAAAGGAATGAAACTAAGAGGTAATCTCAAACCCTACATTTTTTTTTTGCTTTCACTTTTGTGTTCTTCTAAATTGGGGGATTTGGAGAGAAAAGATGAATAATTTACTATTATATCTCTATTTATTTTTTTAAATACTATTTAGATAACATTATTAAATATTATATTAAATTTAGGCTTAATTGCAATTTTGGTCTCTCTATTTTAACCACTTGAACGTTTTGGTCCTCCTTCTTTAAAAATGAACTATTGAGTCCCTTTATATTCATAAAATGTACAAGTTTAGTCCATTTATCTTTAAGTCAAAATTCTTAGGTTTATTTCAAGGTGTAAAGTTTTCTGATTCATAATCTCACCGTTCAGATTGAAGAGCTACGTCTTGTGAATCTTTCCATTAAATTTTAGCTCGATCTAACGGTGAATAAGTCTAAATTTTTGGTTAGATAAAAACTTATGGTTTTGGTATTTTGGGCTGAGTTTCACCGTTAGATCGAGCTCAAATTTAGTGAGAAGGTTCACAAGATGTAGCCCTTCAATCTGAACGGTGGGATTATGAATCAGAGAACTTTACACCTTGAAATAAACCTAATAATTTTGACTTAAAGATAAATGGACTAAACTTGTATATTTTATGAATATAAAGAGACTCAATAGTTCATTTTTAAAGAAGGGGGACCAAAACGTTCAAGTGGTTAAAATAGGGGGACCAAAATTGTAATTAAGCCTTAAATATATTTACTTTATAAATAAATGATAAATTTGTAAAATTATAAATTTTTATTTCTTTCATTTTCTTTTGCTCATTTTAATCATCCAAACAAGGGAGATGTCCTTTTCCTCCCTTTCCTCTTGTATCCTTCCTCTTCTTTTTTTCTTCAACTCCCAAACAAACCCTAAATGCTGTATAGCTTCCAATTAAAAAAAATAATTTATTTATATCTCTACCAAATTAAACAGTCAATTTTATTTATACTATTTAGATAACCTCTTTACTATTAATTTTGTGTCCAAATAAGCCAATAAAAAGAGTGACAACCTCAACCTTAGAAAAGGTTACCCTATTTTTCAACTTTGGAAAGAGCGAAAGAAGACCGATATTCGGTCCATTGATGTACTTTCCTGCCTTTTGTGCAACTCAAGCAACACAAGTGAGTAAACTGCTTTAGCATACCAAGACTGAATAGCATTTATGTAATACACAGTGTACTTTTGTAGCATAATTTTTAAAGTTATAAGACAATATTGGACAGCAAAGCAACGATTGTACTCCTGAATGAACGCCACATTGTTTTTATAATTTCAACAAAGAATTATTAAATTTCGAAAAGAAAAGAGAAGATTTATGATAAAAAAGAAATATTATGCTTCATGCATGTAATGAAGAGCTATTTTAGTTACTTTCCAAAGAAGTAACAATATTTAGTATTTAACAAAAGTTTTGAAAAATTAAGCATGTAGTTGTTTTAACAGGTCCTACTTTCAAATAACCAAATCCAGGGTTGAAAAGCAAAACAGGTATGGAAAAAGGTGTGGAAGAAAGGCTTTGTTCATAATAATCATATTAACTGCACTAGCAGTTGTAGTTGTTCAAGTTGGTCAGGACACCAAGTTCTCACACTTTACAAGTCCTTCTATGAGTTCTTCTTCTTCTTTCCATGCCTATCACAGTCTCTCTTTTGGTTCACTGACTAAGAGAAATTTCTCTTCTTGGGAGCATAAGAAATGTTTGAGACTTCATGGATTACCTTGGTATACATGGATTGGTGGAGTGATGATTACATGTGATTCTATGGCAAGTAAGAAAGCAAATAGTTAATTAAGCTTGATATATTAGCATGCTGAGGTGCGGTTTGGCATGAACAGGAGCGTCTAGCCATGTTTTGACTTGCTACATTAATTGAAGTTTATATTCTTCATAACATGCCAAATTTATTGCACATAATCCAGTTTTTGGTTTTCAATGATTTTTAAAAAACTCTTAAAACTCTATTAATTCTCAGATTGGAATGCATGGCCTGAGCTTTTGGGGAAGGAAGTTGTACCTGTTATGGCTGAAATTAAGAAAGATGTGGTAGTCAATATAGTGCTTTAAAACCCCTTTTTTTTTTTTTATGACTTTAAAGGGAAGAATAAACCAGTAGCAATGTTGTACGTTTCTAATGGGGAAGATTTTCAAATCATTGCATACTATCCCTCTGAAGCGGACGTTTGATGAAAACAAGTTAAATAGTTATATTTAGTTGGTGATGAAATACTGGGTGGTTTCATGGAAAAAATAATTATGCTCATTGCACATATTCGGGGAACTCAAATCTTGGGGCTAGGACAACACCAAGGGAATTTCTGGTGAATGCACCGGGTGGATGCGGGTACGCACTTAAGATGGTTAAAGGAGAGACTTAATTTTTTGATCAAGAGATTATTGTTAGATATAAATCTTTAATTTTTTGATCAAGAGATTATTGTTAGATATAAATCTATTCATGGGCCTTCACTTATAAGCTTAAGCTTTTAGGTTGAATCGGTTCTTAACATAGTATCAGAGCCTCTTTGACCAAATGGGCCTGTGCTTTGTCCACGCTTCAAGCCCAGAGGGCTTTCGAGTGCAGGGGGCGTGTTAGATATAAATCTATTCATGAGCCTTCACCTATCAGCTTAAACTTTTAGGTTGAATTGATTTTGATTTATATCTAACAATTATAACACTTGAGAAGATCTAAAATACTTAGATATTTTGTTACGTGTTGAGCATATGAACTCCTAACTTTTGTAAAAAACATTTATTTTTAGAGAAATCCTTATAGTGTATAGAAACATATTCTAATATATATTAGGGAACACTATTGTAGTTTAGTTTTAAGTACTTTATTATGTTAGAAGTAAGAAGGTTGAGGTCTTTGATGGTAGTTAGGCATTATTAGTTAACTGTGGTTAGGCAGTTAGTTGACTATAGTTAATGTAACTCAGGTGGTTATCCAGCTAAGCATGGTTAGCCAGCTAAGTAGATTATTTTAGAAAGTTAGTTTGTTAATTCAACTGCCTTGCTGAGCTGGCAGTTGCTATATATGTGTGATACACGTGAATGAGAATTCGATAGTTCAGAATATTCATTTTACTCTTTCTTTTACTGAAGCTTTCCCTTCCTCTTCTCTCTCTCTCGTATCTCATTTTCTTGCTTAATTTCTCTGCTTTCTGATATGGTTTCTGCTGCATAATCTATCTGCAGAATCCATATCTTCATGATTCTTGCTTCCGCAGCTTACAAACTCTAATATGGTATCAGAGCTTTGAAAATGGCAGAACACACTTCATCCTCTATGTCTCCATCAATGGAAACTCTGAATTCCAGAAATATTTCTTTACCTACATTTGCTCAAACCCTCACTATCAAGTTAGATCGTAGTAACTATCTGATATGGAGGAATCAATTACTTAACATAGTAATTGCAAATGGATATGAAGATATCTTGAATGGATCTCAGGTATGTCCGGAGAAACTTCTTCAAGATTCAACCATTAGAAGTCTCATTTTGAACCCAGACTTTGTCCTTTGGCAGAGGCAAAACAGGTTAGTAATGAGTTGGATTTATGCTTCTCTTACTGAGCAACTTATGGCTCAAATTATGGGCTACAATACGGCATATGAGATATGGAAATCTCTGGGAGACAACTTTGCCTGTTCATCTCGTGCACGCATCATGGAGTTAAGACTCCAGTTGCAGACTATTCGCAAAGGAAATCTTGGTGTGTGGGATTATATGGTCAAGATCAGAGGCATTTGTGACAATCTACGAGCAGTAGGTGAAAATGTTAGTCAAAATGATCAAATAATGGCAATCTTGGCTGGACTAGGGCCTGAATACAATCCAGTTGTAGCATATGTCAGTTTTGAGTGCATAACAGTGGAAATCTTGCAAAGTCATCTACTTGCGATTGAGAGCAGGCTTGACAGACAGAAGTCAGTTGATGATCCAATCTTGATTCAAGCAAATGCAGCTCAGTTTGGTCCCTTTAGAGGTAAGAAGTTTAATGCTAATTCTCAGAATAATTTCTATCATGGTAACACCAATACTGCACCAAATTCTTTCTCTGGTACTGGTCATCGTAATCAGTCTAACAATCAATCTGGTAAATCAAGATTTGGTAATTTTGGTGGAACTGGTCAAAAACCACAGTGTCAAATTTGTCATAAGATGGGACATTCTGCCTCTGCTTGTTGGCATCGATTTGATAATGACTTTCAACCCAAAGCTTCAACTGGGAATCCTTCTCAACAACAAGCTTCTCAGGCATTGATGGCTACCACTGGTCAGATGGAAGACACTCATTGGTTCCTTGATACTGGGGCTACTCACCATGTCACTGCTGACTTGGGCAATTTGTCTCTTCATAATCCATTTGCTGGGGATGAGAAAGTCATGGTTGGAAATGGTAAGCAACTTCCTGTTATGCATACTGATAGTACTTCCATTCCTACTGCTAGGAGACCTTTATTACTTAATCAAGTCTTACATGTGCCTAAGATAAGTGCAAATTTGGTTAGTGTTCAGAAATTATGTCGAGATAATAGCATCTATGTTGAGTTTTATCCTGATTATTTTCTTGTGAAGGATCAGAAAACCAAAGAGGTACTGCTGCAAGGAACTCTTAAGCAAGGACTCTACAAGGTTATGACTTCCTACATTCCTGCTAGTTCTTCATCTGCTCCTTCTATAGCAGCCTATCAAACATTTGTTTCCTCTCCACAGAACTCCAATTCTGTTCTACAACTTTGGCACAATAGATTAGGTCATCCTTCCATTGATGTACTAAATAAAATCATGTCTGCACATGGTTTAGCTCGTTTTACTGTCAATAAACTTACCATTTGTAGTTCTTGTCAGTTGGCTAAAAGCCATAAATTGCCTTTTGTACAGTCACATTCTAAAGCAATAAAGCCTTTTGACTTAGTGCATGCTGATCTCTGGGGTTCTCCCTCTTGTAGTTCAGTTAATGGTGCCTGCTATTTCTTATTATTGATTGATGACTATACTCGATATTCTTGGATTTATTTACTGCAGTCCAAGAGTGATACTCTTGACATGTTTCTGAGGTTTCAAGCTATGGTTAAAACTCAATTTGAAGCCAATATTAAAGTCATTCAGTCAAATTTTGGGGGGGAATTTGCAGCTTTTGACCAGATGGTTAAGGCATCAGGTATCCATCATAGGTTCTCCTGCCCCCATACTCCACAGCAGAATGGTCGAGTTGAAAGAAAAAATCGCCACATCGTGGAGACAGGATTATCCTTATTGATTACTGCAGGAATGCCTGCTAAGTACTGGACTTTTGCTTTTCAAACAGCAGTTCAGCTTATTAACAGGATGCCTACAGCAGTCCTTCAATTTCAATCTCCCTATGAACTACTATATCATAAATCTCCTGACCTCACTCAAGTCAAGACCTTTGGTTGTCTCTGCTTCCCATATCTTAGACCCTATCGAGCTCATAAGCTTGAGAACATATCAGCTACTTGTTGTTTTCTGGGACACAGTAATAAACACAAGGGTTTTCTGTGTATGGACACTAGCACTAAGAGGATTTATATTTCTCGCCATGTAGTGTTTGTAGAGACTGTGTTTCCTTTCAAAGCTCCAGTCTCTCAACCCTCTCAGTCCATGGTTTCAGATTGCTCCATTCCTGTCTCCTTGCCTCTTACTCCTGCTTGGCATTCTCCATCTGTTACTTCTGATAGGCCTACTGTCTCTACTCAGTGTACTTCAGCTTCACAGTCATCTGTCTCTTCTGGTTCTGCATCTCCTGCTTCTCTTGAGTCACATGATTCTGTGTCTGAGGTCCCTCAGGATATTCTAGATGTGCCTCTTCCTTCACGCATGGTTACTAGGAGTCAGAATGGCATTTTTAAGCCAAAGGCTTATACCACTCAGCATTCACTTCTCTTTGCAGAACCCTCTACTTATAAGCAGGCACTTCAGTTTCCCTGCTGGGTGGATGCCATGACAGCTGAAATCAAGGCCTTACATCTCAATCACACTTGGGATTTGGTGCCTTGGCCTACTCATAAGAATATTGTGAGCTGTAGATGGATTTACAAGGTCAAGTATAAGGCAGATGACAGTATTGAAAGATACAAGGCCAGGTTAGTTGCTTAAGGGTTTACACAGTCCTATGGGGTGGATTATTTTGACACTTTCAGTCCTGTGGTTAAACCTGCAACCATTCGTATTATTCTTACCCTGGCCTTGGCTTATAATTGGCATATTCAACAGTTAGATGTCAATAATGCTTTCCTTAATGGTGACTTACATGAGGAAGTCTACATGAGGCAGCCTCCTGGCTTTGAAGATGCTCAATATCCTCAGCATGTCTGCAAATTAAAAAAGGCCTTGTATGGTTTAAAGCAGGCTCCTCGAGCTTGGTTCACCAAGTTGAAAACAACTCTCCTGGCTTGGGGTTTTCTCTGCACTTACTCAGATAATTCCCTCTTTGTGCTTCGTTTTGCAGGTCATGTGGTATTTCTGTTAGTCTATGTTGATGATATCATCATCACTGGCTCCAATGTCCTCTTTATTCGCAAATTGATTAGAGAACTTAATCACATGTTTGCTTTAAAAGATTTAGGTCAGTTACACTATTTTCTGGGGATTGAAACAACTTGGTCTCCTCAGCATCTTCATCTATCTCAGTCTAAGTACATTCTAGACTTGCTGCAGAAGACAGGTCTTCGTGATGCTAAGCCTGTAGCCACTCCTATGGTCAGCTCACATATCCTCTCTAAGAGTGAAGGTATCTCACTTAAGGATCCTACCCCTTACAGGAGCATTGTTGGTGCCTTACAATACTGCACCCTTACTAGACCAGATATAGCTTACACTGTCAATAAACTTTGTCAGTTTATGAGTGTGCCTACTGATGTTCACTTGCAAGCTGCCAAAAGACTGCTGCGTTATCTCAAAGGCACTATCTCCTATGGTATTACTCTTTCCAGAACTGCTCAACCCACCTTGCTTGCCTTCTCAGATTCAGATTGGGCAGGGTGTCCAGATGATAGGAAGAGTACCAGTGGACATGCTGTCTTTCTTGGGTCTAGTCTTGTTTCCTGGTGTTCTGGCAAGCAGAAAGTTGTTGCCAGGTCCAGTACAGAGGCTGAGTATCGTGCCTTAGCCAATGCCACTGCAGAACTTCAGTGGATTCAGTCTTTGCTTAAGGAATTGCATATTGGCTTGCCTCGCCCTCCAATGCTGTTGTGTGATAACTTAAGTGCTACTTTTCTGGCCTCCAATCCTATGTTGCATGCTAGGACCAAACATATTGAAATAGATTGTCACTTCATTCGTGACAAGGTGCTCAATAAGGAGCTGACTCTTTGTCATATACCGGCTGCTGATCAACTTGCTGATGTCCTTACTAAACCACTCTCAACCTTGGCTNAAGATGGTTAAAGGAGAGACTTAATTTTTTGATCAAGAGATTATTGTTAGATATAAATCTATTCATGGGCCTTCACTTATAAGCTTAAGCTTTTAGGTTGAATCGGTTCTTGACATAGTATCAGAGCCTCTTTGACCAAATGGGCCTATGCTTTGTCCACGCTTCAAGCCCAAAGGGCTTTCGCTTGCAGGGGGCGTGTTAGATATAAATCTATTCATGAGCCTTCACCTTCAGCTTAAGCTTTTAGGTTAAATTGATTTTGATTTATATCTAACAATTATAACACTTGAGAAGATCTAAAATACTTAGATATTTTGTTACGTGTTGAGCATATGAACTCCTAACTTTTGTAAAAAACATTTATTTTTAGAGAAATCCTTATAGTGTATAGAAACATATTCTAATATATATTAGGGAACACTATTGTAGTTTAGTTTTAAGTACTTTATTATGTTAGAAGTAAGAAGGTTGAGGTCTTTGATGGTAGTTAGGCATTATTAGTTAACTGTGGTTAGGCAGTTAGTTGACTATAGTTAATGTAACTCAGGTGGTTATCCAGCTAAGCATGGTTAGCCAGCTAAGTAGATTATTTTAGAAAGTTAGTTTGTTAATTCAACTGCCTTGCTGAGCTGGCAGTTGCTATATATGTGTGATACACGTGAATGAGAATTCGATAGTTCAGAATATTCATTTTACTCTTTCTTTTACTGAAGCTTTCCCTTCCTCTTCTCTCTCTCTCGTATCTCATTTTCTTGCTTAATTTCTCTGCTTTCTGATATGGTTTCTGCTGCATAATCTATCTGCAGAATCCATATCTTCATGATTCTTGCTTCCGCAGCTTACAAACTCTAATATATTATTGAGGTCTTATGTTTAAATCTCATAATGAGGGGAGGGTATAAACTACCAAATATTTTGTAACTTCCAATAAGAAAAAAAAAAAGAAATGCTTTTTATTTATAACTCTAACAAATTAAATAATAAACTTTTATTTTATTTTTCAAGAGAATTATTATAAAGGAACTCAAATTTAAAAAAATAAAAATTTGGTGAGTTCTAAAGTTACAACCTATTCCACTTTAGTTACAGTATATAGTTGTTCTTCATGACCATTGGCCTTTTGTAGTGCTACATGATCACTGGTCATTCAATCTCTAGTACACATTGACCACTGAAAATCACATAATCCAGTTTTTGGTTTATAATTATTTTTATAAAAATCTGAACTACTCTTTGTTAATTCTCAGGTTTGAATGCTTGGCCTCAGCTTTTGGGGAAGGGAGTTGGAGAAGTTGTGGCTGCAATTAAGAAAGAAGAGCCTAATATGGTAGTCAATGTAGCGCATGGAAACCCATTTTTGTATGACTTTAAAGGGAAGAATAAAGCAGTGACAACGTTGTCCGTCTCTAATGGCAAAGTTCATCAAATCATTACATATATTCCTCTGCAAGAGACCTCTGATGTAAAGGGGTTAAATAATTAGATTTAGCTGGTGATGAAATACTGGGTGGTTTTGATGGCACTTGTAGTTGAAGGGGGTTGACGTTATTGTAACAAGATAAACATCTACATGAATGCAACATGTTATGTAGGAAGCCATGATAGTATAACTTTATATACCTTCTGCAAAAGGCAGATCAATAACAAATCAAATTATTACTCGTGGTTAAATATAATGTGATTACAGTACACGCATCTTCTTAAATTCATGCATTGTAAACTTAATAATTTTCAGACAACAAAATCTAATTGTGTAGGATTCAGGGACAGATCATAACAGGACAACTATAATTGTGTAGCATTTGATAAAAAGAAAAAAGTAGTAATAGATTATAGATGAAATCCTAGAGAAATTCAATGTCGTAGTCCTTGCCTTTTAAGCATGCTTTGATGCAGGATCTTACATCAGGTTCATTCTTGGTCTTGCTTTTAGCAGGCCAAATGAAGTAAAGTAATTTGGTTCGTCTCAGGACGAGGAGTATCAACGGCTGCGGGGAAATGCCACGGAGAAAAGGTAGGATTATCTGCTTGTGCTATGACAAGTGCATATGAAATTAACAAAACAGCGATTAACTCTCTCACCTTCATGACTAAGAATCAGATTTTCTTTTCTCCTTATGGACTTCGTGTTATTGGATGGTTAGCATTATTATTTAATAATTTATAGAAGAATTCACCCCCATCATGATGAAAATAAAACTATAAAATATATCAATTAATTTTCTTTCAAGTACAATTTTCTATTGTATAAGAATTTTTATTTCCTTTAACGAAAAAGGTTATCTTCTTATTGCTTCTTGTGGGTTGTCAAATTGGCATGTGGGCTGCACATGTTTTATATAGTAAAGAAAAAAAAAGTATCAATTAATTATTATAATGTTCAATACTTCTAGTTACATTTCAAATTGAATGTAGAAGGTAAATTCCAAAATCAACACTAACAACTTTTACAATTTTACTGGGGGATAAATTTCAACTCCAATTCAGCTTGTGCCTTCTCCTATTACCATATGCACATTTTAATGTTGGTGAATACCAAACAGTTATGAGGTCAAATACCACTCTTGTAATGTTGAAAATGCTTCCAACCCGATACCTGGAATCCAACTCTTTTTAACCCATAATTCATTTTCGGAAGTCCATACCTCTCTCTTGTTTTTCGTTTATCAATCTCATTAGGGTCTAGATAAGGCATGTCCTTTCCGGTCATATATATTTTCATTTGAATATTTTTTTTGGATTTGAATACAGTCATGTCACATGACTCATGCTAGAATGATATTTCTCTTCTCTCTCTCTATTTTGAATAACATAATGATAAATGGAAGAAACTGAATTTCTGAAAAAAGAAGAAGCAAATATACAGTACTAAAAAGGGATTCCACTTTCTATAATAGCAGAGATGAAAACCCTTCAATGGGCTCACAGGTTATCAAACTTAAATTTGATTATTATTTTATGTGTAATTAGCACATCACAATGCTGCATCAAAGTATCAAACATGGCAATTGTGATAGAGAATGAACTGATATATCTTCATCTCTCGTGAAGGAGAAGCAAATGTACATTTTAAAAACACATAGTAGTGATGAGATGTGTAAACAGATCACGTTTGCCCTGCCATTATTTTATATGTATACATTTTGTCTTTCAACATATTTACATTTTGTCTTTCAACATATTTATAATCTTTTGTCATGAAGAACAAGGAACTAATACTTCTCCATGCAATTGTTGTAGCATATTTTTGCATGGGCATCTATTTTATCCACACCTGAAATATAATCGAAAAAGTTAGGGGATATAGTGTAACCATTCAAGGATTATGTATCTTGAGATGAAGAGTTCGAGCTACTAAATTGTGGACAAGGTTTAGTGAACATCTTATCGGAGAAAATTTAAATTACGAGCATGAAATATATACTTCTATGAAAGTAATTAATTTTGCAAAGGAAAATGTTTAAAATTTTCCAAATATTTGGCAAAGGAAAATCACTTCTAAAATCAATTTTACCCAAAATCGATTCTCTACAAAATTTAATTTTTCAAAGATAATCCAGATACTTTCTAATTGAGGAGACATTACTTACCAAAATTCGGGTTATCTCATTGATGAAAATGAATTTTTTCCAATTATTTTGAAGAATATTAATCATCATTCATTTTTCTTTTCCGTTTTGCCATTATATATACTATATACTGTAATCTATTGGAATCACTCCCTCCCACTCTTTCTATTTCCTTTTCTGAACCAGATGAAAATTAATGAGTGAATGTTATATTGAACTCTATTATAAATTTCCAAATACATGTATGTGTATGCATGTCTGTATATAATGAAAGACTATTATAAATCTCACTTTATATGTTACTAGTGGAATTTGAATTTGAAACCTCCATAATGAAAGACTCATCTTTGATGTGGAGTATTCTCATTAATGGTGGATATAAAGTCAATTAACTATAAAAGATTAAACTGATGGATTTCCTTGAATATTTTCGTGAGGTTGAGAAAAAGGAAAACAACCTTCCTGCCATGCCAAACCTAAAATCTACAAAAGTATACGGAAACCATTATTGTCTTGCTGATATTTTAACATAGAGATACAACAAGCCCTTCACCGTTTTACAAAATTTCCACTATGAAACACTACTAAGCAATATCCCTATAGTGCATTCTTCTGGATTATAAATTAGTGATCTCCAACAAGTTAGCCATCCATGAATGCTCGTACAACACTTGCATTTTTGTGGGAATTGGTTAAAATTAATACATATATATACATAAAGACATACACACACACATAAATATATATATATATATATAT
>QAOA01001277.1:222211-227211 GCA_003255065.1 Cercis canadensis
TGCCTGCACACTGCTGCCTTGCTGCCTGCACAGGGTTGCCTTGCTGCCAGCACACATGCCTGCGTAGGGGTGCCTTGCTGCCTGCACATTGCTGCCTTGTTGCCTGCACATGGTTGCCTTGCTGCCTGCACATTGCTGCCTTACTGCCTGCACATGGCTGCTTTGCTGCCTGCACACATGCCTGCACATGGCTGCCTCGTTGCCTGCACATTGCTGCCTTGCTGCCTGCACATTGCTGTCTTGCTGCCTGCACATGGCTGCCTCGTTGCCTGCACATGGCTGCCTTGCTGCCTGCACACATGCCTGCGTGGGGGTGCCTTGCTGCCTGCACATTGCTGCCTTGCTGCCTGCACATTGATGTCTTGCTGCTTGCACACATGCCTGCGTGAGGGTGCCTTGCTGCCTGCACATGGCTGCCTTGTTGCCTGCACAGGGTTGCCTTGCTGCCTGCACACTGCTGCCTTGCTGCCTGCACATGGCTGCCTTCCTGCCTGCACAGGGTTGCCATGCTACCTGCACACTGCTGCCTTGCTACCTGCACACTGCTGCCTTGCTGCCTGCACATGGCTGCCTCGTTGCCTGCACATGCTTGCCTCGCTGCCTGCACATTGTTGCTTGCCTGCCTGCACATTGCTGCCTGGCTGCCTGCATATTGCTGCCTGGCTGCCTGCACATGGCTGCCTCGTTGTCTGCATATGGCTGCCTTGCTGCCTTGTTGTCTACACATTGCTGCCTTACTGCCTGCACATGGATGCTTTGCTGCCTGCACACATGCCTGTACATGGCTGCCTCGTTGCCTGCACATTGCTGCCTTGCTGCCTGCACATTGTTGCCTTGCTGCTGCACATGATTGCCTTGCTGCCTGGCTGCCTGCACATGGCTGCCTTGCTGCCTGCACATTGCTGCCTGCACATGGCTGCCTTGCTGCCTGAACACATGCCTGCGTGGGGGTGCCTTGCTGCCTGCACACATGCCTGCGTGGGGGTGCCTTGCTGCCTGCACACTGCTGCCTTGCTGCCTGCACAGGGTTGCCTTGCTGCCTACACACTGCTGCCCTGCTACCTGCACATGGCTGCCTTGCTGCCTGCACAGGGTTGCCTTGCTGCCTGCACATTGCAGCCTTGCTGCCTGCACATTGCTGCCTTGCTGCCTGCACATTGCTTCCTTGCTGCCTGCACATGGCTGTCTTGCTGCCTGCACAATGCTGCCTTGCCGCCTGCACATGGTTGTCTTGCTGCCTGCACACATGCCTGAGTGGGGGTGCCTTGCTGCCTGCACATTGCTGCCTTGCTGCCTTCACATTGCTGCCTTGCTGCCTGCACACTACTGCCTTGCTGCCTGCACATTGCTTCCTTGCTGCCTGCACATGGCTGCCTTGCTGCCTGCACATTGCTGCCTGCCCATGGCTGCCTGCACATTGCTTCCTTGCTGCCTGCACATGGCTGCCTTGCTGCCTGCACACTGCTGCCTTGCTGCCTTGCTGCCGCACACATGCCTGCGTGGGGGTGCCATGATGCCTGCACATTGCTGCCTTGCTGCCTGCACATGGTTGCCTTGCTGCCTGCACAGGGTTGCCTTGCTGCCTGCACATGGTTGCCTTGCTGCCTGCACAGGGTTGCCTTGCTGCCTGCACAGGGTTGCCTTGCTGCCTGCACAGGGTTGCCTTGCTGCCTGCACATGGCTGCCTTGCTGCCTGCACATGGCTGCCTTGCTGCCTGCACAGGGTTGCCTTGCTGCCTGCACAGGGTTGCCTTGCTGCCTGCACATGGCTGCCTTGCTGCCTGCACATGGCTGCCTTGCTGCCTGCACAGGGTTGCCTTGCGGCCTGCACAGGGTTGCCTTGCTGCCTGCTCATGGCTGCCTTGCTGCCTGCACACTGCTGCCTTGCTGCCTGCACAGGGTTGCCTTGCTGCCTGCACATGGCTGCCTTGCTGCCTGCACAGGGTTGCCTTGCTGCCTGCACATGGCTGCCTTGCTGCCTGCACATGGCTGCCTTGCTGCCTGCACAGGGTTGCCTTGCTGCCTGCACAGGGTTGCCTTGCTGCCTGCACAGGGTTGCCTTGCTGCCTGCACAGGGTTGCCTTGCTGCCTGCACATGGCTGCCTTGCTGCCTGCACATGGCTGCCTTGCTGCCTGCACAGGGCTGCCTTGCTGCCTGCACATGGCTGCCTTGCTGCCTGCACATGGTTGCCTTGCTGCCTGCACATGGCTGCCTTGCTGCCTGCACAGGGGAGCCTTTCTGCCTGCACATTGCTGCCTTGCTGCCTGCACATGGCTGCCTTGCTGCCTGCACAGGGTTGCCTTGCTGCCTGCACACTGCTGCCTTAATGTCTGCACATTGCTGCCTTGCTGCCTGCACAGAGTTGCCTTGCTGCCTGCACACATGCCTGCGTGGGGGTGCCTTGCTACCTGCACAGGGTTCCCTTGCTGCCTGCACACATGCCTGCGTGGGGGTGCCTTGCTGCTGCACATTGCTGCCTTGCTGCCTGCACATGGTTGCCTTGCTGCCTGCACATTGCTGCCTTGCTGCCTGCACAGGGTTGCCTTGCTGCCTGCATATGGCTGCCTTACTGCCTGCACAGGGTTGCCCTTCTGCCTGCACACTGCTGCCTTGCTGCCTGCACATGGCTGCCTGCGTGGGCAGATTTGTGCCTGCATGCAGCAAGATTGGAGGTTTGCCTTGCCCTACCCACTGCCTGCGTGCACGGCCGAGGGCAAGTTTGGAGGTTTACGTTGCCCACACCACCAAGGCATGACATGGCATGACACCTACTCTAAGACCGAGATTAGTGGTTTACCTTGCCCACACCACCAAGGCTTGATTTGCGAAAGCACAAGCACATTGGCATGACAAAGCTTGTGGTGATGCTTGCCATCACACACATGAGCCAATGGAGACATGCAATAATCATGCTAAATTGGATCAAATATCCTCAATGGAATGTTTTATTGATGCCCCACCATCCCTCATAACCTCCAAAGGCCATATCATATTTTCTCATATTTTTTGGTATTTTTCGCCGGTGCCCATATCACATCCAAAGTCACTTACCCCTTATATAGTGATGCAATGGCCAAAGTTAAGGTCCTATAAATTAATCTAGGTCCCAAGGATGTTCCACACAAAATTTCAGGACCTGGGCCCCGTTAATTATTTTTTGCGATTTTTGTGAAGTTTCTGACTTTGAAAAATTATAGAAAATCAACCGCTGTCCAGAAAATTCTGAAATTTGGTGACATGGTAGATTGGATTTTTCCTAACCTCTGTACCAAATTTCAGCTCAAAATTCGATCTCTAGCTCAAAAAAAGGGCCTTATGTTGGCTCAGAAAAATGATGTTTGGTCCTGCCGAAAGGGAATCAGTGAAATAAGCTCTTTAGGGGGGTGCTGGTTGTCTGCCTTGGCTGGGCAGCAATGTGTGACATGGGGCTGCCCCCCACGCCCATGCAAGCCAATGCTTGGCATGTATGGACGTCGCGCCATGCTTGGCATGGGCAACCATGGCACACCCTGTCAGCGGTGGGCGGGGACCGGCGGCGCGCGGTGGCTGCCGGCGAAATTTTCCGGCGGTGCGCGGTGGCTGCCGGAAAAAATTTCCGTAGGCTGCAACTATAAGGAATTGACGTATGTCCCTTTTTTTTGGGGGGTGCTGGTTGTCTGCCTTGGCTGGGCAGCAATGTGTGCCATGGGGCTGCCCCCCATGCCCATGCAAGCCAATGCTTGGCATGTATGGACGTCGCGCCATGCAAGCCAATGCTTGGCATGTATGGACGTCGCGTCATGCTTGGCATGGGCAACCATGGCACACCCCGTCGGCGGTGGGCGGACACCGCCGGCGGGTAATGGGGACCGGCGGCGCGCGGTGGCTGCCGGAAAAAATTTCCCCTAGGCTGCAATTATAAGGAATTGACGGATGTCCCTTTTTTTGGATTATGATGGGTCCGCATCAGGTAGCCAAGCAAGCACGAGCAAGCAAACAAGTGCACAGTGGTGATATATTGGCAAATGGGTGCAGCAACAACAAGGTGGCTTTGCCGTTGGATTTGCGGAGGTAATGGGGCTGGTGACTAGTGAAAGGGGCTGGGTTGACGAGTGTTTGCCGTTTTGACGGCCTGCTCCTGCCCAAGAATTCCCGAGTAGCTTGCCCATAACCAGAGCCAATGCTTTGAAGACGGTAGGTGGCTGTCAGTGAAATTTTCCGGCGGTGCGCGGTGGCTGTCGGAAAAAAATTTTCGTAGGCTGCAACTATAAGGAATTGACGGATGTCCCTTTTTTTCGGATTATGATGGGGCCAAACCGGGTAGCCAAGCAAGCACGAGCAAGCAAACAAGTACACGGTGGTAATATATTTTGGTAAATGGGTGCAGTAACAACAAGGTGGCTTTGCTGTTGGATTTGCGGAGGTAATGGGGCTGGTGACTAGTGAAAGGGGCTGGGTTGACAAGTGTTTGCCGTTTTGACGGCCTGCTCCTGCCCAAGAATTCCCGAGTAGCTTGCCCATAACCAGAGCCAATGCTTTGAAGAAGGTAGGTGGGTATGTCGTTGGATTTAGGAGGTAATGGGGTTGGTGACTAGTGAAAGGGGCTGGGTTGACGAGTGTTTGCCGTTTTGACGGCCTGCTCCTGCCCAAGAATTCTCGAGTAGCTTGCCTATAACCAGAGCCAATGCTTTGAAGACGGTATGTGGGTTTGCTGTTGGATTTGCGGAGGCGATGGGGTTGGTGACTAGTGAAAGGGGCTGGGTTGACGAGTGTTTGCCGTTTTGACGGCCTGCTCCTGCCCAAGAATTCCCGAGTAGCTTGCCCATAACCAGAGCCAATGCTTTGAAGACGGTATGTGGGTTTGTTGTTGGATTTGCGGAGGAGATGGGGTTGGTGACTAGTGAAAGGGCTGGGCTGACGAGTGTTTGCCGTGTTGACGGCCTGCTCCTTCCCAAGCACTCCTGAGTAGCTTGTCCATAACCATAGCCAATGCTTCGAAATTAGAAATCACCACTGTGTA
>QAOA01001277.1:237211-240840 GCA_003255065.1 Cercis canadensis
CAATTTTGGGCTTGCTGGCTTCTCCAGTGAGGTAGCCCATTTTTCCACGGCCTCTAATCACCATAAGAACAGATTGAGACCAGTGGAGGAAATTTTTACCATCTAACTTGTGGTTGGTGATGATAAGTGAGGAGCTCATAAGAGAGGAACTCTCACTCACCGAAGGGTTTGCCATGGAGGATACAACTTCAGAGGTTGTTTTTTCAGAATTCTCCATGTTCATGGATCGGTGCTCTGATACCATGTAGAAATTCTGTATTGGCTTCCTTACCTAAATGGTGAAGGAGCTGTGAATTTATAGGGATTTGATACAGCCAATCAATCCCTCAAAATCAGAAATAGCCTAATCTAGAAAATTACAAATAAATACAGCTTAATCTAAGGGATTTACAGCTATCCTATTAAATGAGCTATATATGGAAAGTCAATCATTCTCCTTGATTGTCAATCCTGATTCAATCCCATAACTTCTGGGATTTCAACATTTTATGTCCATTTGATAGAGTTCCCAATCAAGGTTTGTAGCAAGAGAAAGTAATACCTTGATTGAGTTCATTTTTGCTACGGGGGCAAACGTCTCCTCATAATTAATGCCATGTGTTTGAGTATATCCTTGAGCCACTAATCTTGCTTTGTATCTCTCCACATCTCCATTTGGTTTGAACTTTACGATGAATATCCATCTACACCCCACAACCTTCTTTCCTTGTGGAAGATCAACTATTTCCCAAGTATTATTTTTCAATAGGGCATCCATTTCTTCTTCAACTGCTGCCTTCCATCTAGGATCTTAAAGTGCACTATGAATGTCCTTTGGAATGTCTACACTGTCAACTTTTGCAATAAAGGCCCTGTACTCATGAGACAATTTTGTGTAAGTTAAGTGATTAGACAAAGGGTATTGAGTGCACTTTCTTACCCCTTTTCTAAGGGCAATTGGGAGGTCAGAATTATCAATTGGCTTCGTACCCTCATTTGTGGAATCTGGACTTAGCTCCGGTTCCAATGATTGAGAAACTTGGGGAGCTTTTGGCCTTCTTGAATTAACCTGAATTGGTTCATTGGTGATTGGTTCTCCCCCTTGATGCAATCCTTGATCATGTCCCATTAAGGAGAGACTTGGAATTGGACTGTTTGAAGGTGTGGGTGTAGGTGTAGGTGGCTCTTGGGACTGGTAAAATGGGGCAAGTGATATAGGTAGGGATATGCTTGGATCCTGTTATTTCTGGTAAAAAGTTCGTATTTCATTCATAGGACCATCATATATATACATAGGCTAGCCCCTATAATCAAGCTATCTAATTCCTATAATTATGCTTCCTATAATTAAGCTATATTACCATATTTACGTCCTGTAACAGCTATCTAGAATCTTTTCATATTTACATTCTATAACACTCCCCTTCAAGGTGGAGCATAGATGTTAATCATGCCCATCTTGTTACAAATGTAATCAATGCGGGCTCCATTCAAGGCCTTTGTAAAGATGTCTCCCAACTGGTCTTCTGTTGGTACATATCCTGTACTAATGAGCTTTTCTTCAATTTTTTCACCACCAAAGTGACAGTCGATCTCAATATGTTTAGTGCGTTCGTGAAACACAGGATTTGATGCAATGTGATGAGCAGCTTGGTTGTCACACCATAGCTTTGCTAGTAGTGAGAGCTCAAAGCCAACTTCTTTCAATAGTTGGTATATCCATACAATCTCACATACTGAGTTTGCCATAGATCTGTACTCTGATTCTGCAGTAGATCGGGAGACTACATTTTGCTTCTTACTCTTCCATGAAACCAGGTTCCCTCCCACAAAGACACAATAGCCAGTAGTGGATCTCCTATCATCCTTGCACCCTGCATAGTCTGCATCAGAATAGGCCTCAATCATGCCAGAGAAACATTCTACCTTAGTGTGTCCATGATGCCCATAAAATAATCCACGTCCTGGAGCTCCTTTCAAGTAACAAAGAATTTATTCTAGGAGCGCCCAATGGTTAACTGTCGGAGAGGACATAAAGCGGCTGACAACACTGACCGAATACGCAATGTCGGGACGAGTCACTGTAAGATAATTCAACTTCCCCACAAGTCTCCTATACCTCTCAGGATCATGAAATGATTCACCATCATCCTTTGCAGGCTGTATGTTAGGAGTCATTGGGGTAATACATGGCTTAGCCCCTACTTTTCCTGTTTCTTTCAGCAAGTCAAGAACATACTTCTTTTGGGACAAGAAGATCCCCTTCTTGTTTCTCATGACTTCGACCCCTAGAAAGTATTTCAAAGGTCCCAAATCCTTTGTCTGAAAATGGGAGTGCAAGAAGGTCTTGAGACCAGATATGCCTGAACTATCACTCCCAGTGATCACAATATCATCAACATATACCGCAAGTAGAATGATGCCACCCTTAGATCGCCTGTAAAACACTGTGTGATCAGACTTGCTTTTCTTCATTCCATATTTCAAAACAACTTGACTAAACCTGCCAAACCACGCTCGAGGGCTCTGTTTAAGACCATACAACGACTTCCGGAGCTGACATACTTTCCCATGCTCCCCCTGAGTAACAAACCAAGGTGGTTGCTCCATATAGACCTCTTCTTGAAGAGTACCATGAAGAAAAGTATTTTTAATATCCAATTGGTGCAGGGACCAATCATGAGTGGCTGCTAAGGAGATCAGCAAACGAACTGAGGTAAGCTTGGCAACAGGAGAAAACGTATCGAAGTAATCAGTACCATAAGTCTGAGCATAGCCTTTTGCAACGAGACGGGCTTTCAGGCGGGCCACAGAACCATCAGGATTGACTTTAACTGTAAATATCCATTTGCACCCAATAGCTTTCTTGCCGATAGGTAAATCCACTAATGTCCAAGTGCCATTATGATCAAGAGCATTCATCTCTTCGATCATGGCATCACGCCACCCAGGATGGGCCAAAGCTTCACGAACTGTTTTAGGAATGGATACAGAGTCTAGCTTGGCCAAAAAAGAATAAGAAGGAGAAGACAGGTGATCATAGGAAACAACTGAAGCAATAGGATAAGTACACTAACATTTACCTTTTCGAAGAGCAATGGGAAGGTCAGAAGTAGGAGCACTCGAGGCCGGATCTGGCGACAAAGTAGATGGTGAAGGACATGAATCTGAACCTGCATTTGGAGGTTTTCGTCGAGTGTAAACATTGACAATAGGGGGCTGAGTAGACTCTGGAGGAGGTGCATGAGGATCTGTAGGAGGTGAAGGAGTATCTGTAGGAGGTGCAGAACAAGGAACAGTATAAACCAACAAATCATCATCCTCCCCCTGACTATGGGAAGGGGAGGAATGAGAGAAGAAAGGACTGTCTTCTTGGAAGGTGACATCGGGAAAGACAAGGTAACGATGAAGAGTGGGAGAGAAACACCGATAACCTTTTTGGAGATGAGAATAACCAAGGAAGACACATTTAAGGGACTTAGAGTCTAACTTAGTGACTTGGGGCCGGGTATCGCGAACAAAGCAAGTACTGCCAAACATGCGGGGGGCAATAGGGAACACAGGTTTAGATGGAAAAAGAACAGAATAGGGAATTGCCCCATTGAGAACCGAAGATGGCATTCGATTAATTAAAAAACAAGCTGTAGAGA
>QAOA01001277.1:241344-248844 GCA_003255065.1 Cercis canadensis
ACAGCCGAAGCAATACAGAAACAGCGGAATAGCAAACTAAACCAGAATGTCAAATCACCACAATGGAATATCAAAACCAAACCAGAATATCCCCACAGCCAGCACCAGAATGCTCAAAACAGAATGAGAACAGAAGCCAAATAAACCCAAACAGAATTCCCAAAAGACAGAATTCCCAAACAGCAAAACAGTGAACAAAATGGGAGAGGAATAGTGACCAAACCAAAGGATGACGCCGGAAACGAGACGAGAACGCCGGCGAGACAGATCGGAGGAGAAGAAGATGCCACACGCTCCTTCACGCTCCGGCGCGTGGGTCGCAGGGCAGAAGCGTTGGCCTGCGCGTGGATGTCACACGCGTCGTCGATGCCTTCCGAACTCTCTGGGTCGGCCGGCCGGTGGCTTCTGAACAATCCGAATTGGGCGGTGAGGCAAAACAAGCACCGTATATGGGTGCCCTAGACTCACCCTCACAAATTCTCACAAACCCTCATAGAAGCTTGGACAAATTGTACCAAGCTCTGATACCATGTTATTTCTGGTAAAAAGTTTGTATTTCATTCATAGGACCATCATATATATACATAGGCTAGCCCCTATAATCAAGCTATCTAATTCCTATAATTACGCTTCCTATAATTAAGCTATATTACCATATTTACATCCTGTAACAGCTATCTAGAATCTTTCCATATTTACATTCTATAACAGATCCCAATGATTTTCTTCATGTACATTCTCCCCCTGAAGAGAACCATTGGGAAAAAAGGATTGGTCTTCAAGAAATGTGACATCATATGATACAAAGAATTTTCTAGAGGCTGAATAGTAACACTTGTACCCTTTTTGTGTTGAAGAGTATCCTACAAAAATGTATTTGACTGTCTTAGGGTCAAGTTTTCCTCTATGAGATTTGTGATTGTAAATGAATACCATACAACCAAATACTTTTAGGGGCAGAGAATGAAGGAGATGAACTGTGGGAAAGGTATCTAGTAGGCAGCTGATAGAAGTACGAAGATTGAGTAGTTTTGATGGTAATCTATTGATGAGGTAGGCGGCTGTGAGGACAGCTTCTCCCCAAAATTTGTTTGGAACATTGTTAGCAAACATTAAGGAGCGAGCTACCTCTAAAAGGTGTTTGTTCTTGCATTTAGCAACCCCATTTTGTTGGGGGCTGTAAACACATGAACTTTGGTGAAGAATCCCATGATTAACAAGGTAATGGGTAAGGTCATTGGTGAAGTATTCCCTTCCATTGTCACTACGGAGGATTTGGATTTGAGATTGAAAAATAATGGAAATATATTTATGAAATTGTTTAAAAATGGTGGTTGCTTCTGATTTTTCTTTCATTAGATAAACTCAATAGACTCGAGTATGGTCATCAATGAAAGTGATAAACCATCTTGAACCCGTAAGGGAAGGTTCTCGGGCTGGACCCCAAATATCACTATGTATGAGATGAAATGATTTTGTTGCTTGATATGAATGAGGGGAATATGTTTTTCTTGTTTGTTTAGCAACAATGCAATGTTCACAATGATAGCTAGAAACATCTTTATTGATGAATAAGTGGGGATACAATGATTTAAGGTAAGGAAAGCTAGGGTGACCAAGGCGTTTATGCCATAGTATAAGTTCAGAATTGGACATAGTAGATAATGAGACACTTTCAAGTGATTGAGTTTTGGAGGAAGAACCAGTAAGGCAGAGAAAATAGAGGCCATCATGCTCCTTAGCACTACCAATCATCTTCCCCGAAGATAGGTCCTGAAATACACACAAAGAAGGAAAAAATATTACTGCACAATTTCGGTCTTTGGTGAGTTTACTAATTGAAACCAGATTGCATTTTAGATTTGGAACATGTAGGACTGGTTTTAAGTTTAGTCCTGAGATTTCTACAGTGCCACGACCCTTAGCCTTTACTGTTTGTCCATCTGCCACAGTAATTTGAATATCATCCCCACATGTGTCATAGGAAGAGAAGGTGTCTCGACTGCCAGTCATGTGGTCTGATGCACCTGTGTCAATGATCCAGTCTAGGTGTGTCTTGGCCTTAGTGAAAAAGGAAGAGAGTGTGTTACCTTGATGAGCCACTGCTGCACTTGAAGAGGAAGGAGGATTTTCTGGTTCTGTTAGGATCTTTTGGTGGGTAAGAATTGTCTGCAGTACCTTAATCTGTTCAGAAGTTAGGCTCAGTTGACCAGTTTTACTATTGTCAATAGAGGCTTCTACTACAAGGGCTTTAGTGGGTTCTCTCTGATTTCTTGGCTTCCATCCGGCTGGTCTACCATGGAGTTTCCAGCAAGTTTCCTTGGTATGATTTGTCCTACAATAGTGGTCACACCATAGTTGCTCTCCACCTTCCTTTCTGGTTCTCTGATTTTTTTGACCGAAGAAGCTTGACTTGTGCTGGTGAGTAGCTAGGGCTGAACTGAGTGTGGATGCATCTGGTTCAGCAGAGGAGACGTTGAGCAGCATAACTCGTTTTCTGCTTTCTTCCCTTCTAACTTCAGCAAACACTTATCTAATTGTCGGGAAAGGTTTTTGTCCTAATAACCTTCCCCTGATTTCATTTAGGTCTTTGTTCAAACCTTGTAGGAAGTCAAAGACACGCTCCTTTTCCACCATTTGTGAGAACTGAACTCCATCTGCAGTGCAATGCCATTTGATTTCATGGAACAAGTCCATCTCCTGCCATAACTCAGTCAAGGAGTTATAATACTCTATGACTGATTTGTTCCCTTGTTTCATCTCCCGAAGTTTGGATCTAACCTCAAAACATTGTGAGGTATTTTCTATGTCCGAGTAGATTTCTTTGACTGCCTCGCAGATTTCATGGGCAGTCTTGTAGAACAGGTACGTTCGCCCAATTCTAGGCTCCGTGGAATTAATTATCCATGCCATAACAATTGAATTTTCAGCATCCCATGTGCTGAAGTGAGGATCGGTTGGAGAGGGCATGGAAGTATCGCCGGTGACATACCCAGCCTTCCCTTTACCCTTAAGCACTAGGAAGATAGATTGAAACCACTCTCTGAAGTTGGTTCCATTGAGTTTATGCTAGGTAATTTAAGGGAAGGGTTTTCGAGGGAGGGGTATGGTGAAAGGTTTGGCATAGGCATACCTCTTTGATTGACAGACGAGGTAGCTTCAAGGGTTTGGTGAGGGGAATTAGCTTCAGCCATTGTTGGCTCTGATACCATGAACAAAGAGGCTTAAGGAAAGAATTCTCCTTGTTCTCTTTGTAATCATGACTTTACAGAATATATACACTAAAGTCAACCTAATTCTAGGAGTTATAAAAGGAAAGATTGATGAAATTACTCCTAACCTACCAAACTTACCAATGAGGGATTTCCTGATTAGTACACACATTTACAGCACAATTACAGCTAATTACATTAAATTCCTAATCACATTGAATGCTAATTAATGACCCGAGATACTTTCCAACAGTTTGTTACGTAAATGGGGGAAGGCAATGATGCATGGGAAGTTAGTTATAGAAGATCCGGTGTGAGGGGAGAGGGTATCGAGAAGATCATTCTTAGAAGAGAGGGCTGATTGCCTGGACAGAGAATATCTCTGAGGAGCTACAGCTCTGGGTAGAGGTTCAGTAGTTCATCTACTGCTTTCTATTGTTTTCTATTGCTTCTACTGATATTATTCAAAATTATCTTTCTAGCTATTTCTCTGGACTCCATCACAATTGATAAGAAGTAAAATGAAGCCATCAACTCTACATCAAATGAGTTGGCTTGGAGAAAAGGTGATCTTGAAGAAAATTTAAAACTGACTCATGATTTAAAGGTGAATTTAATATTATAATCATATTTTGACTTTTCTGCTTTCCCTTTTTATGATATTCATTTCACTGCCCTTTTGGAAATATTTTAATTCGATTGATAGATTGTTACAATCTTTTGAACATTTGTATTTATGGGGCTGCTTTGCAGTTGTTTAAGGAAATGTAATATGGAATGGTGAATGTTGTGTCATTGAAATTATTTCATAACCCTTTCAAAACTGCCCCAATCATTATGAAGTGGAGAAACTGTGTGTTGCTTTACTTTTTTTTTTTAATTTATTTAGTAGTAACAATTGTTTTAATAGGCATCAAGTGGTTGGAATGAATTTGTTACATAAAAACAATTTAGACCTTTAAAGCCAAAAAAAATGAAATGAAACTCAAAGCTCAGCTTGGAAGTTTCTTCGGTGAAGAAACCATAAAACAAAAGTTTGGAAGAAGTGGATAAAGGCCAGTTACTCATGAAACAAGTAATGCATGAAAATCTGCTTTTTCTCTTGAGAAGACTTTTTTGTTTTGAAAATGTGATGGTTTTCCTTAAAGCAATAAGTATGGCATATTTCACAAGCAAAAATTGATCCTATATATACCTTTATGTTAGAGTTGAAAAACTATTCATGGACCCTTGCTTAAAAGCTTTAACTCTTAGGTCAAGTGGTTCTTTGACATCATACTAGAGCTTGGTTGCCCAAGAGGTCAAGAGTTTGATCTTTGTTTTTCTTGGCCTTTTTCACATGAAAGGGGTATTCTGAGTGATAAACCTGAGCAGCTTAATTTTTGGGTTTAAGGAGTTCTTCTATATTTTTCTTGTACTTCTAATTTTAACTCTAATGACATGTCTATTCTTTTTTTGGATGAAGCAAGAATGAATGAATATCATATTGGTAGACTACTAAGACTAGAAAGTATAAGCCTCCTCGTACTCAGTTCACTGGTTTTTGATAATCAATGATTTAAAAAATAAATAATGGTACATGAAATCATACTACATCTAGGAGTGTGAGTGTGTCTTTACCTATGTTGAATTACTCATAGTATATCTCATACGGTTTAGCATGTGATTTACAAATTGTGCTATTCTATTTGCACCAATTGTCTCTATGTTTCTCTACTATCCATCCGTTTTGTTCTATTGTGCTTTTGAATGCTATTATTGATGATGCATCAGTTATCTAGGCTGCAGAGGACGAGAGATATATCTTCATGTTATGTTGAGGTTACTGGCTGAATATGGTTTATGGCCTCATTTTATTAATGCTTCTGCTATGTCCAGCAGCATAAAGGTACGAATAATGTTGTGCTGGAAAAATGATAGGTGAAACATGTTATGCATTGCATCATGCCCATGAGAAGATCTAGTGATTTCAAAACATTGCCCAATGTAGTACAACTTAGAATACTTGATGCTCTTCTCTTGTCCTCATATTCTCTATGTTATTAAAATGTTTACCAAGTGGATGAGTGTATACCGGAGATGTATTCATAACGTTTATGATACTGTAGTGACTAACGGTTCACTTTGACTTAAACCTGCATGCTCTAATTTGTAAGGGACCATATTTATAGTGGAACTTAAAGAAAATAATTTTGAATAGACTAGAAATTATTTGAACATTTTAGTGTCAATTATGGACTTTATGAATGATAGGTAGCATTTATAAAAGCTGAATTGTTCCAATTTTTTTTCCTTATGTTGTACACCAAATACTGCTATGCTAACCCAAAGTGCGGATGAATTTGCAAATTTCTTTTCTTTGGGTTTCTGAAAATTGTTTATTTAGAGAGGTTTCCTCAATGGATTTGTAAAAGGGTTGGAAAGTTCTTATGAGTTGATGTATTTTTATGTTGTAAGAGGACTTCTTGCTCTCCATCTTTGTACTCTTCTTTCTTTCTTGATGAATTATTTTATCCAAAATAAATCCAAAACCCTAAACCCTTCCAAAACATTAGTAATTCTCTCTTTAATTTGCACAAGAAATAGATGTCAATAAGAAACTAGGTTAGAAAACTTATTTTGTGCATCCAAGAGTTGCATACCTTTCAGGTACTAGAATACATGAGCAATTTTAGGTAGTTTTGGCTCAATGGGTTAGGTAACAACCACGGGTTCTATTGATGACAAGCATAAAAGGAATTAAGAGAAAACTTCTAGTGGTTATCATCAGGTGATTTAGGGAAAATATGTCCACACGGAATGCTTAATAGAAAAGATGAGGCTTTATCTTTGTATATTTGTTGAGATTAATTTCTCTTTATTTTTTTTTTCCTCTTTACAATTTAAAGTCTTTTAGGGGCATATGAGCTTTCTTGGCCATTTCGTGTAAAAACTGTGTGTAGTCGCTTAGGCTGATTGTAGGTTCAATTTCTAAAAACTTTTAATGGACTTAGGTTGTGCCTCTTTAGTTGCATCCCTTCAGAAAATTCTCCTTTCTTAGGTTGTGATTGAGGTCTATTCTTATTGCTCGTGTAAATGCTATGTAATATATCCAAAATTTTGGAGTGGGTTTCTCTTCATGTTCTTTTCTTTCTCTCTGAAAACAATGTCATGCTCTCTTATAAATTGTTTTTATAGATTATGTAAATAGATCTTTCGTATTTGTGTAGCATTTACATGATCAATTACAGAGGAGGATTCGTAGTTAACTTGTAAGTTTGCAAACCTCCATTATGCTGCAAAAGTGTTTAGTTGTTACTTCTAATTTTATTTTCTTATTTACTTTGTAATTTCCTTTTCATTTCTCAGATTTTCATCAATATATCATATTACCTTATCTCTTGTATGAGAATTTAGCTTCTATGCGTACATGGATATATTGGTGCATAATTGCAGCTGCATGGATCATTCTATGCTTGCTTTCATTTGTATTGTAATTGTGGTATTGGATGCTATAGAGACCTGCATTTGTCATATTAAATATTCCTTAAAATCTTGACACTCAAATGTTTTGCTAAGAAAGATTGTTTGGAATTAATGGAACCTAAAGTACATAAATGAATAGTATGTAGTATAGAATTAAGAAAACTAGGAAGAATTATAGTAGGACTAGTAATCTCCCTCCTTAGAGCATGAGCTCCACAGAGTATACCCACTCTATCCAAGCCTAAGCCGAAGAAAGAAGTGCAAATCCAAAGATAACCAATCTACCATTCTCCATTCCCCTATACCGACCCTCTTGCATTACCCTATAACTAACTCCCACTCTTTTAGGAAATACACGTAAAAGGAAATAACAGACAACCATGTGCTCCCCTACTTCTATATTTTCTTATTTCTCATAGTGTAGACTTTCCACTCTTTTGGCCCACTATTTTGATTCACAAGTTGGGCTCTATCATTGCCATCCCTTATAAGTGCAGCCTTGTCCTCAAGGCTGAAAGAGGGAAATTGGCTATAGATAATGAATTCATCCTCCCAAGTTGCTTCATCCATAGACTTAGTCTTCCACTTAATAAGCAGTTGCTTACTGGTCTAGCCATGCTTGGTGATTTCCCGAGAGGCTAGGATGTCCTTTGGTTCTACAAAATTAGAGAGTTCCATTTCTAGGTTTGCTGGCAACATTGGTTCCACAAAATAATTGCCTATGGCCTTCTTTAACTGAGGGACATGAAAAACAAGATGTATCCGGGAAGAAGGTGGCAATTTTAGCTTATAAGCAATAGGTCCACAACGATTTAGAATCTAG
>QAOA01001277.1:256344-372912 GCA_003255065.1 Cercis canadensis
GCCCGGGCTTATAGATTATATCAAAAGAGTACCCTAACAACTTGACCATCCAGTTTTGTTGATCAATAGTTGTTATGCGTTAGTGAAGAAGGTGTTTAAGACTCTTTTGATTTGTATAGACTAAGAAATGACTTCCCAAAAGATAAGGTCTCGCCATAATTTCCTTGTCATAAACAAACTTAGACAAGGTTTTTTCTGACAAAGTCTTGCTGAAATAAGCTAGAGGGCGCCTTTGTTGCATAAGAACTGCTCCAATTCCCTTCTTGGATGTGTAACACTCCACTTCAAAGGTTTGTGCAAAGTTAGGCAGGGCCAAAACTAGAAAGGAAGTCATTAATTTCTTTAGAGTGTCAAAGGCTACTTGAGTGGCAAAATTCCAATGGAAATTGTCTTTCTTGGTTAACTCAGTTAAGGGCTTTGCCATTTTGCCATACCCTTGTATAAACTTACAATAATAACCAGTTAGTCCGAAAAAACCTTACCCCTTTACATTTTTTGGAATGGGCCACTGCAAAACACTACTAATCTTTTCGGGATCCATAACTACTCCTTCCCCAGAAATTAGATGGTCTAGATAGTCAATAGACTTTCTCCCAAAATTGCATTTCTTTTTGTTAACCACTGAACTATTGAGTTTCAACAAGTTTAGCACCTCAACCAAATGCAACAGATGTGTATCCCAATCTGGACTATAAACCAGAATGTCATTAAAAAAATGAGCACAAACCTTCGTAGACACGATTTGAACACATCATTCATAGTGGATTGGAATGTGGCTAGAGCATTCATCAATCCAAATGGCATAACTAGGTACTCATAATGGCTATTATGAGTTTTGAATGTTGTTTTGTGTATGTCTTCCTCCTTTACCCAAATTTGGTTGAACCTCGTTTTAAGGTCCAACTTAAAAAAAATCCAAGCTCTATGCAACTCATCTAAGAGTTCCTCAACTATAGGGATAGGGTACTTATCCAGAACTGTTATCCTATTTAAAGCCCTATAATCCACACACATCCTCCATGAGTTGTCCTTCTTTTTTACCAAGATAACAAGACTAGAAAAAATACTATTACTAGGCCGAATAAATCCCATTTGTAGAAGTTCCATAACTTGCCTTTCAATTTCATCATTGTGGTGAATGTTGTGAGAAATCCTAACGCAAGTGTACGTTATCGTTTCCAAGTAATAAGATGAGATAGAGTTATCGTTCCCACGAGAACTAATGTATCAACTACCGAAATTGGGTTAACCTTAATTTTATCTAATCAATCAATATGGAGATATTTTCAAGAAACAACTAAAAGAGGATGAAAATAAACTTAAACCAGCAAAATAACAAAGTAAACTAGTAAAATGATAGAATTATCAAGAGAGAAAACATCTAGGGCTTTTGATTTCACCATAGCTATTCCGATTTGTTATTCCTAATTCATTAACCAAGAATAATCTTCCTAATTGCTAGTCAAGAACCCTAAATTATTTATTAGCCTTTCCCAAGGTCAAACAAAAATGTCTCTAAGTTATGAACCCACTATATTCCTATGTGAATTAAGAATAACCTAGAAATTCACTTAATTCCATGGTTCTTTTTAATTGACTATATAGGCCATGGAGGTATATTCCTATCCTACATGTAACCTATGTTCTTAATCTCTATGATCTTTAATTATAAATTACCTCTCAGTCTCATTGTAATTATCTAATCAACTAATTGATGATCAAACAATTAGAAGCATGAAGACTTGAGAAGAAGAAGACAATTTATTAAAGGAGTTCTTGAATTAAAGAAATAGAAAATAACAAATCCTCCTAGCTAGGCTACATCATAGCCCTAGAACATGATAGAATCAAATCCAAACATATTTCAAAGGGAAGAAGAATGAAAACTCTGTTATGGAGCCAAATCGGCTGCACAAATCTCGTCTTCAATTCTTGTTTTTGCTCTCCTCCTTGTTTCCAAAAAGTCTAAAAAAAAATCCCCTAAAAAATTGCTAATAGTCTTTATTTATACCCCTAAGCAAAAGCCCTAAGGAAACATAGGAAACATGACACGTATTTGGAAATCTGGCATGGGTGCCACGGCCCTCGCGCGCGGTACAAAAGCACCAATTTTGTCGTAAATGAGCGTCGCGGGTTTTATTTTTGAGCGCCACGGCCCTTCGTCTTGGGAATTGAAGGCTGAAAATCAATTACGAGCGCCGCGACTCTTGATTTCTAGCGCCACGGCTCTTGGATTCTGTCAAAACCTTTCATTTCTTCACTTCAAACTATAAAACCTATGAACTTCCATTTAAACCTACAATTTAATAAAAACAATGCATTAGATGGCAACAAATCTCAAAGAACAAGTAAATAATTAAGTGAAATATATCCAAAGAGTGGATGTAAAACTCACTCAACAAATACTCTCAAACTTAACATTTGCTTGTCCTCAAGCAAAGAAAGAGAGAAAAATAAAATTAAACTCAACAACTAACTAAAAAAGTGAAAAAATTATTTGCTAACCATACAGACCTCAAAGATCTCTATTAAGCACAACTCCTAGAAAATTTTCAAGATACCATGAATGTGTATAATTTCAACCCAAAGTTAATCTCATCTCAATCTCACTAAAATTTTCTCTGTATGTGTAAGTATAGCCCTTGCTTACCCTACTCTCTTCACTTCAATCAGATTATGCACTTAAGCTCATAAACACGTATTCTTTACTTTTATTCTCTCAGAACCTCATATGCTTACTTTTCATGTCAATCTCCACTAATGTAGGCATTTCACAATATTGATGATCAAAAGGACTTTTGATAACCTTGTAATGTGTGGTTGGGTTAAAGGTAGGATAATAGATAAATATGTGGCTTAACTCACCACACAAATTCAGTTTAGAGCAAATTTTAAGAGCACCATTCTTTCTTTTCACTTCTAACTCCCTTACACTTATTTTTTTCTTTACTTTGTCATGCACCAATAGAATTCTTACTTTTTGGCCACTACATCCCATACTCAATGCTTTCTAAGACATTCTTTTTTCCTTTTTGTTTCGTTTCAATATTTGCACAATTGTCTTTTCTTTTCATTGAAATTTTTTTTTTCCTTACAGCAGGGATGTAGCTCTTTGAATTTTCATTCTTTGGTGGTCATTTCATTGAAATCTTCCTTTTCTTTTCTTCACCAATTCTCCTTAATTTTCCTAGCTCTAGATGCTCTTAAGACTAAAAATGTGCTTTAGGTGAAAGGTTCAAGTCAAAAGATCATACAAAAGGCTAGTATCAGTGTAGGTGACAAAGAAACAGGCTAAATTAAGCTCAATGGGGGTATGCTAGGGATAAAATATCATACAGAGGGATAGCTAGAAAGGCTCAAACAAAACAAAAATAGCCTAAATCATGTCCCTAATATTGTGCGGCTTAGGATTTTGTCTCGACTGACAATTAAGCAAGTTCTAGCATTCTGTGAGATTTTGAAATAGCTTATTTCACATAATCTTCTCTAAGCATGCAGATTTCAAGCAAACAGGGCTATGTGCATCAATAATTCAGGAAATTCCAGTTAGACAAAAATTAACACATGAGTTAATTAGAAACACAAACACAAAATCTATTATTTTTCTAGAGCTATGAACAGTGAAAATCAATTTTTTTTTTTCATTAGACTAAGGTTAAACATAAAAAATTTCACTCTATTCTACCTTACAAACTAAAGAAAAATAAAAATTTAAACATAGAAACTACGTAGAAAAGCATTTAAATATACCCAATAAGCTAAGTGCAAGTCAATACAGCAGCTCAGAAAATAATTCCTCACCCCCAAACTTAAAGGAAACATTGTCCTCAATGTTTAAAGCAAAGAAGAAAATGATGTGAGGACTTTCCTGAAATGGAGATGGATCACTTTGCATCATCATCAAGTGGAGTTAACATAGGGGTTAATCAGAAACACAAGCAAAACATCTATCATTATTTTGAGGTTGTGATCAAGGAAAAAATAGTTTTATCATTGGCCCAAGGTTTTCAATCAAAAAATTTCACTTAGGTCCCTACTATATAGCCTACAAAAACAAAATAACATAAATACTACAAATACTACCCACTAAAATGAAACGCATAAGCATATAAAAATAATTTCCCCACCCCCAAACTTAAAAGAATATTGTCCTCAATGTATAGGCAAAATAAGAGAATGTAGGACTTCCCTGAGAGGGTGGTGAGTCACTTAGCATCATCATCATCATCATCCTCTCCATCATCAACATTGTCCCATGGAGCTAATGGATTGAATGAAATCACGGGCTTGGTAGGGAATGCAAAGGGAACAGTCCTCAGAGTTAGTGCACACTAGCTCATAAGCTGGTTTAGAGCTTGTGTCTAGAACTGCATGAAGCTATCCACCTGATCTTAGAAAGATTGCTGCTACTGGAGAGTATGGTGGATGTCACCAAGTGTGGTGTGGATTATGTGAATGTCTCCCTCAATCTGATTAAATCACTCAGAGGCAGAAAGGGGGCGGCGTGGCCGAGATGGCTGGGAGAAGCTAGCTGCTTTAGTGAAGCTGACTAATCTCCAACTCTTGAAAGAGTTTATGATACTATCATCAATGGCTCTTTGGGGTTGAAGAATCTTTTCATTTGGGTTCCATGTGACACCCATTGTCTTACTGAGCTCTGCAATCAGTGAGGGATGCGTTAATCCGCCTGTGGTTGCCCCTTGAAGAATCTCGTAGATATTATCATCAATGACTCTTCCCACATCAATGAGTAGATAAACTATAATGGCATAGAGCAGTAAGGCGTGCTTGGTTACTGAGGTTTAGCCAAGATTTTCCCTCTTTTATCAAGTGAATCTCATCTAATGGATATATGGCGGTCGTCGGACATCTTCTAGACCATTCCAGGGTGGCATAGGAGTCGCACAATCTCAACCAAATCAATCTCATCAACCTTAGTAAGGGCAATATAAACATCTTCCTTGATGTTGAGCAGCTAATATATCCGGTTGATCACAATCCGGCTAAAAATGTCAAGCTTTCCTCGGACAAAGACTTTGTCATTTTCACGCTCTAGGGCATTGGAATAGAATTCCTGCACCATGGGAACCATAGCTAGTTCAGGCTATTGAACAATGTGCCCTCATCTTCTCTTCATAATTTGTCGAGCAATGGTGGAATTGTAGTTGTCAAGGGAAGGTTGGAGACCCCGTTCTGGCTTGAAATCTTAGAAAAGCTTCATGACTAACAAAGTGACGCTTGTCGAAAGGTGGTTGGGAAGAGGAGGAGGCCCCTTTTGAGGTATTTTGCTTCTTAGTTGGCATAGTGTGTGAGTACAATTGTGTTCAAAATATAGCAAGGACCTGTGAAAAACCAAATACTTAGTCCACAATCCAAGCAATTTCCTTACACACATAAGTATTCCTCCTTGCAATCGCATACTATGAATAATAACTAGAAATGGGGTACACTCCACTTCACAAAATCTATGTGCCAAATGCTTATCTCGATATCCCTCTCTCTATATGGTGAACAAAATAATCATGTAAGTAGGCTTGCAAGTGAGTGCACATGTCAATAAAATTCAATTCATGCATAACATGTTTGCAAACTCCACTGAAGCACTTGCATTACCACCTATTATGAAGACCAATTTGCTTGATGGCTATAATTCATTTGTCAATGATACAAGTGATTTGACAAGCAAATCATAAGAGTACAGATAATTATTTAGAAACTTATTTTAGAAATTCAAGGACCATAAACTTCAAACTAATACATAACATATTTTTAGCAAGCTTAATTAACTAGTTAACCAAACATAAAACCAATTTATGCAGCATATAGCAAAAATAGAGAGAGTGGGGAGAAGAGATTTAACCCAATATTTTATAGTGGTTAGGCCAAACAGTGCCTACATCTACTCTCCTAATGATGGGGTTCCACTGGTCAACGAGGTTATTTGTCCAAGCTTCTCCAAGCTCCTATAATCCCTTGTTTCCTAATAGCTAACTAGAAACTCTCTTAACTGGTTTTACATGAGCTTACCAGTAACTCTCTAAACTGATTTTACAAAGAGCTCACCAATAACTCTTTTCACTGGTTTCCTAAAAGTTCACCAGAAATTCTCTCTCTCTAACAAAGAAAGCAAAGATCGCATGCACCCCAGATTTCTCACTGGAAATATGTTACAATAATCCCAAAGGACTTAGCCCCAAAGATAATAACTCTCGCAAGAAATCTAACAAGAAGTTACAGAGTTTGAAGAAGAGAATAAAACTAGTTGTATGACAAAATATGATTCTTGCTTGATGGCTTCTCTTCTTAATTTTCTAGACTTGGGGTCTTCGATTTTTGTAGTAGCAAAAGGTAGAAGACGAATGTTGTTGATGAGCTAAACTTCTACTTGCTGATTGCTAGTCATCACACCGAATTTGAGAGAGAATATTCCCTTTAGAGAGGAAATCTCTCTTCTTCAAAAACTTTTCTTGAATAGAATTGTTTCCCTCTTTAAGTGTTGATATTTCTCTCATTTGAAATTTTCTTTCTAGCTTCCTTCCAATGTTTTTAATGTTGTCCATTTGCTGCCTGTGATGGACTAGGCTTCAGACTTGGAGGAGTCCATTAGCCTTTTAACTATTTTCCACATCAACATCTTTATTACTATGTAGAACCAATTCTTGCACTCAAACTTGTTTCTTTGGCTGCGAAACTTGTTTTGCTTCAGACCCAAGAGGATTACTAACATGTTACTAAATAATCACTTAAACAACCATGTTGAGGTTAATAATAATTAAGGCTATTTGTTATCATCAAAACTAAGGTTGGAGAATTGTGGAGCCAACAAATCAAAGTTGGATCATTATTTGGGAGAGAAGGTCTTGTCGAGGACCACAAATTTTTATATCCTAAATTAGTGAAAAACTAATGGGGTCAAGTATCCAGTTTTACAAAGTCTTGCTAGGGATATTTTGGCTATCCCTATTTCTACTGTTGCCTCAGAATCTGCCTTCAGTATTGGTGATAGATTAGTAAATCTCCATCACTCTAGACTTCATGAGGATATATTGGAGGCCTTTATGTGTGCTCAAAATTTGTTATTGCAAGAGAAAAAATGTAATAAAAATTATTTTAATGTATTAGTCAATTTATTTCATTATTAAAATTTGTCTATATTCTAGTTATTTTTGTGTGTTATTCCTTTTCTTTGTGTTCTAGATAAATTTGGAGTTGGAGAAAGGAAGGGAAAACACTTTAAGTCATACAATTTTGATTCTAATGTTGATGATGAGGTAAGATCAAGCCTTTCTACAAGCCTACAATTACTAATAAGTTTGCTGCCAAAAAGAATTCTACTTAATGTTGGTTCAACTTCAATGAGCATTGGAACTTCCTAAATTGTGCTTATTCTAATTGCTTGGAGCCTTTTGTACTCATTCTAATTTCTTAGAGGCTTTTATAATAATTGTTTGAGAATAATTTTTATAATTTTTTTTGAATATTATTTATCTTATTGTTGTTGCTTGACAACATCTTAAATGCTTGATGATGTTATTTTAGAATTATTTATATTATCTTGTTGGATTAAACTTGAATTTCAATTAGAAATCATGATCGATGGATTAAACTTGTGAATTGTGTTAATTTAGAAAAGCATGGTTGTATGGGTAAATAAGGCAGGGCACTAAGCAAACGGCATTCAATGGGTCGAGGATGGGGCTATTGAAAAATCTCTGGCCAGGGATAGGGCATGGGTATGTACATCAGGGACGGGGACGAAGAGTGCTTGCCCCATCCCAAAGTCATCCCTACTGGGAAGGAAGCCGATTTCATGAACTAAATTTTGGAATGCTTTTAGCTTTTGAGTTTTGAGTGAGTTAACGGGGCCGAGACTAAACGATGTCATTTGGTGGACTTGGTGTTTATGCCTACCACAAGACTAGGGATGGGAATGGGACAAGGTTTATTGGATTAAACTTGAGTTTCAATTAAAAGTCATGATTGATGGATTGAACTTGTGAATTGTGTTAATTTAGAAAAACATGGTTGTATGGGTAATGAGACGGGACATTGGGCAAATGGGCATTCAACGGGGCGGGGATGGGGCTCTTGAAAAATCCCTAGCCAAGGATGGGACTGGGGATAGGGCATGGGGATGTACATCGAAGACAAGGACGGGGAGTGCCTACCCCACCTCATTGCTATCCCTGTATGTGGTTCTTTTTTATGCAAAATATCCTGAAGTTGCTATGAATTTATTGCTGACAATTATATTAATCTATTAGTTAGATATAGGTGTTTAATTCATTGGTGGATTTAAAATTTTTAACTAGCCTTGGTATTCCCCATCTGAGTTATCATTTGTTTACTTGTGCTAACCTTGCTTACTTGTTCAGATAACTTTTCAGTTGGAGGCCCAAGGATAAGTCTAAGCCCATTGAGGAGAATGATGAAAGGAAGATTGTGGTTTGTGGTGGAGCCGAGAAGAAGCGCAATCGGAAGTCTGGTGATGGCAGAGATGACTCTAATGATGAAGGATTTATATCCAAGCTCGAGAAATCTAACTCAAAAAAGCCTGATTGGAAATTATCTCGCTACACTACTAAATGACAACAGGGAAGAACTCAATCACTCCTACAAATTATCTAGAGATGTTCTTTTTTGAAGGTTTCCATTCCATCAACTAATCATTTATTGTTAATTTTGTTGTTTTGGGATTGAAGGTGTTATATTGTAGCAAGCTTTGCTTCATTGTTCTTGTCCTCCTCGTTGGAATAGTTTTGATTTTGTTCTTAGAGAAGTGTAGCTTGTTAACAATTTGTCAGCTCAATTTTGTATCATATGGATTACTGGCTAATTGCTGAGTGGGATTCGTTATCATACATAATATAAGGCAATGCTCCATAGTATTATGGGAAGTGCTAATAGTAAATAGTATTTGTAAGATTCCACCATTTTGGTTATGTTAGTAAATAGTGCTAATAGTAATTGCTGAAAAATGTAAAATATAAAAACTATAATGCAAAAAAAAATATAAAAATTGAATTCTAATAGTAAATTCCTACAAAAAAATACCGTTGAAATTTTTAGGAAAAATTTAAAAAAAAATAAAAATTAGGAATTCCAACGATATTTTTCTGTTGGAATTGTCATTGGAATAATTTCTCCCACAACTAGGGATGGCAATGGGGCGGGGCAGGCACTCCCCGTCCTTATCCTTGAAGGGCATGGGAATGCCCCATCCCCGGACCCATTCTTGGCGGGGATTTTTCAACATCCCTATCCCCACCCTACTGAATCCCCATTTGCCCCATGCCTCGCCCCATTTACTCATACAGTCATGTTTTTCTAAGTATACACAATTTACAAGTTTAATCTATAAATCACGAACACGATTTCTAATCGAAATTCAAGTTTAATCAAACAAGATAATATAAATAATTCTCAAATAATATAATTAAGAATTCAAGATATCCTCATAAGATAAATAATATTTAAACAAAATTATAAAAATTGTTCTTAAACAATTATAAAAGCCTATAAGAAATCAGAATAAGCACAAAAGGAGCAATTAGAATAAGCACAATTTATGAAAGAGTGTGTATTTGGATGCTCAAGTATATTCTATTGATAAATTATCTAAGCATATCTTCAGCTTAGGCTCCACAATCAACTTTTACATTGAATTTCTATTAAATTCTTCCACAATATATATATATATATATATATATTTGTGTGCAGTGCGGGGTGGGACGAGGCTTGCTCATCCCCAGACCCGCCCCTATAACATTACCCATAAAATTTCTCATCCCCATTTTTTTGCCCCATACCCATACCCGACTGGGTAAAAATACCGGGGCCCCATTGGGTCTGGGGTAAATTGCCATCCCTACCCACAACTCAAATTTCAAC
Organism: Cercis canadensis; assembly: GCA_003255065.1. NCBI lineage: Eukaryota > Viridiplantae > Streptophyta > Magnoliopsida > Fabales > Fabaceae > Cercis > Cercis canadensis. Next base: position 266,236 of record QAOA01001277.1, read on the forward strand.
AGTATTACTATTGGAAAATTCCAATGATCACCATTTTCCGTTGGAATTTTACAATTCCAATAGCCGTTTCTCCAACGCCTCATTTTATGTTAGAATTCAAAATTTCAAGGGAAATTGGCAAAATTCCAACAAAAAATTTCCGTTGGAATCCAATCTTTTCCTTGTAGTAGTTATGCATATATCTTTGCATCAATATGCTTACTTTGTTGATAATACATATCCATTGTTCCCAGTGAATAAAAAAATTAAGGCTGGTTCCATGTTCTTATATTTGCTCAATTTTTGGCAACATCTGTGCTTTAATTATAGCTTGAACTAGAACTATGATTATTGCGCCACATTAAATGCATAGGAATTATTTCATTTTGATTAGCTTATTTGTTGTTTATTTGTGATGCACACTCTTTATGCTTATATGCAAAAAAATCTTGGATGACACACATGCTTAGAACTTGGCAAATTGAAAGGATAGAAACTGGTAAAGCTCAAAAAGCTGGTCACTCTTCATTACATGTTATATTTGGATCATATCTCTTTTTATCCTAGAAGGATTGTAATAATTTTAATTAGGTCATGCATTTGCATTCATCTTGAGGACTTATATTGTGCATATAGAATGTCCATAAGTCCTTTACTTGTCATGGGAGGATAGGAGCATTTGACCCTAATTTGGGTGGTCTCTCCTATCCGCCCTAGGTAAGGATAAGTGCTACTTTTGGAACCGTGGTACGGGGAAGTAAGTGGAAGGACCTAGCACATTTAAATTCCTTCAAGGGAATTCTTACACATCATGCAAAATTGCTTTGTAAATTGAACTCCTTTCTCATTTCTATTATTTCTTTCATTTAAATAAAAAATGAGCTCAAGAGTTTTTTCTTTCTCCTTCAAAAATCTTTCAAAAGCAAACTATGGGAACTTTGATCCCATCTAATGGATACGTAGGCACTCGAGATGTAGCGAGTCAAATGCACTTTCCAAATAACTTCCTCATTCTATCTTAATTTCTCATTTTCAAGGAAAAAAAAAGACAAAAAATGAAAGGGTCTAGGCCCTTTTTCTCACTTGCTTTTGGCTTTAGGCTCACTAAATGACCCTGTATGGTCAAGTTTTTTGTTTTTTGTAGGCTTTCAAATCCTTTTTTAAAGAACTACAAAGGCTCTGATTCTCCTTTGATGATACATAGGCAACTACAATTATAAGGTGAACCCATATTTGTAAATATTTTATTTTTTTCCTTTCTTTTAAACTTTTAAACATATGCATGCTCATTATTTAAGGATGAAAGAAAGACATTGTTTGCCATAACAAGTTTACACAATTAGTTTCAGGTAATCGTTTTTTTAACATGTGTTGTGAGGTGCCTAAACATCTTTCTTACAAAAAATTAGACTCTTGAACTCTCTCTGATTTGCAGATCATTTTTAAAAAAAAGTTCAAAAAATAATTATTTACAAATTCCCCTATTTCTAATTGGTGGCAACTCCAAATTTATTTGAAACTTATATGTTTTTATCCATCATTCACATCATAAAGACCTCCAATAAGTTGTTACAGTTCCCAAATCCAAATTGCATACTTTCAATCATCAACATGTAAATCTAAGGTTGATCTTTAATTGCTCTTTTGAGAAAATGTCTTGATTTTGTTTCCAAAGAAGATTAAAATCAACTAGGGTTGCATAACATCTTGCATGGGGAGCTTCATCCTATATAATAATCTCTCAAGACATCTAAACTGAGAGAAAGTTATCAACATTTTTTGTAAAATTTAGTTTTTCAAAATTTCTTTCTTTCTCTGGTTTTGAAAATCATTTTTCCAGAAAATTTCGTTCTTTTTATTTTTAACTCAGAAACCGCATTAGACTTGACTTAAGGTCCGATCGGATTTGACGGGGGCCAATTGGCCGAAGTGGACGCCAATCATCCCTCTTTTCAAAAATCTTAAATTGGATCATTTTTAATATTTTTCTAAGATTTCTTTTAAAACCCATACAAGGTTCAAATATTCTAGAATTCATAAAATAAAATAAAAAATCAAAAAGTAATTATTTTTAAGATACTTTTCCATCAATCAATGAATTCTAAATATAAGATTTGACGCCTATAATTTCATCCTAAGATATGTAAGTCTCCAGAGCATTTTCTACCAATTTTAAACCAGGTAAGCACGCATATAAATTATTTCATCACTTCAAATAAAACCTATTCTTAGACTAGGATCTTAAAACTCCTCTTCCTAATAGGAGCTCGAGGACAAGGGGGCAAGTGACTACCCAACAATAGGCCTACAATAACCAATAGAGGCAGGACCAAGGCAGAGCACCGAAATGCTTTCAGACATTCAGTGCTTGCCCCTCATCAACATTGTTCTTGTCCCCCTAAGGATACAATAGTTTCCTTTAATACAATTTCAATACTTAAATGAGAATCTTATCAAATATAAATTCAGTGCTTCAAACTTCTCAAATATTAGAGATTCTAAGTGAAAGCCCACACAATAATAACGGCAACAAATAATCATTATACATAGTAAGCAAAAAATATTACAAGCCATCGCACCAAGCTCAACAAATGCTGTTCACAAGATCACAGCTATAATTAGAGTTCCAAAAAGACAGTTGCAGGACAGCTAGGGACAGATGAAATTTGGGAGATGAATTTTTCAAAGGCAAAGAAAGTTACAATGTGCAAGATATCTATTACATATGCTAACATAAAACAATATATGAACAAAATTAAATTCAAAAAGAAAGATCTAAAAGGAAAATAATCAACCCTTGAGCAGAGCCTCCACAGCTTCAAAGAAAAGTGCCGCCATTTCCGGGCTAGGAGTCTTGATTGCACATTTGATGCCAGGGTTTCCAACAACTGTGGTAAGTTCAATTAAAAATGGTATCCCTCGAGGGATTTTTGTTGAGAAGTAAAACACATCCTGGTTTGCATTCTTACGTTTTGCAATAAAGAACATGTTTGATACAGCCAACTGGTCCAGTATTGCTTCTACACTGCCAATCACAAGGCCTGGGAAGTCCTTGGAAACCTCATTTGAATCCGGAAGTGACCTCCACGTCTGAAGCAGAGTTGATAATCAGATTTCCATTTCCAAATTCAAAATTTAATCATATAGACTGACAAGACGTTGAATTTTTGAAAGGTTTCACATTGCCCATCTAACTCAACATTGCTGCGTTGTTGCAATAAATTATCCCATGTAAAATTTGGAAATTGAACACGTCAAATGGTCAAAAATGATTGACTGAATTATTTAGACGTCAGATATTTTAAAGCTATGTTTAAGGATCAAAAGTATGAGAAGGTATACCTCAAGAAAACTGGCACGTTCCATTCTACCATCCTCAGTAAAAAGGACATGCAATGAGATTTTATCATTGAAATACCATACTGGCTGTTGATTGTTTTTTATAGCAACCTGCAAAAGTGAGCTAGGAGGACCTTGAGACAAATTCTGGAACATAACCATTGGCAAGAGAGTCCTAGCTGATGTTCCAGGTTGCAACTGTGGAACCTGATAGGTAATGAGATGTCTATTAGAAGGTAATTTGATAAAAACATCCAAGCAAAAACCACACATGCAATAATTACCTGCAGGGGTCCAGCAGCTGCAAGACCGAATGTATTCTTGTTAAATTGAATCATAAAGCCATCAAGTGGAATCTGCGTGTTGTTCTCAAACAACAAACTGTAGAAGATTTGGCCATCCCGTCTTGTAAGCTGTGCACTGATTTGTAAACCTTGACCAGTTGAAGCAGGTAGTAAAACAGGCAATGGAGGCCTGCCATTAAGGGCAGAAGATCTGGTTAAATGTGAGTACAAATAAAGCATAGTTTCAGTTGTTGGCGTCGTAAACATCAGATGTATTGTTGCAGATGTTATTATGTCATTCCCTAAATTCATGTAAACCAATTTCTATTATTAATACTTAGCCAAAGAGATTCTACTATTTATCATATAAATTGCCACTAATCACTGTTTAGTAAAAAGATAACAAAATCCCTTAAACAAGAAAGAGATTACATGACATGCCCTAAAATGCAAAGCAGATTAAACTGAATAATTGACTTCATACCAGCATAAGAATATATAGTGCCACATTGATTCCAATTTCACTTACCCAGTTGGGGTAGTTGGCTGATCAAGAGGAACAATAGAATTGTTATCCATGCCCATCAGATCACCAAGTAAATCTGGCACAGGAGCAACAGGAGGTGAGGCTGGAGCAGGAGCTGATGGCCTGGCAGCAGCATATGAAGCATCAGTTGAACTAGGTGGGGATGCAGGACCACCAGCATGATGTGCAGATGACTCAGAATACCCTGATTCACTTCCCTCAGGATAGTCTTCATCTTCAGTCCTCTGGGCTGAGGAGTGAACACGAGTTACAAATGCATCTGGGGGCTTGTGATACACAGAAGATAACGTTGCAATGTTGGCAAGAAGCTCATCAAGAAGAGAAGGTTCAAGTTGGTTTGAGTCATCTGTTATGACTGGTTTCTCAGCTAACACAACATCCTTAGCTGCCTGGGGAAGACAATTAAATCCATCAAATATGCAACACCAATACTGCTATTCAAGATGTATACATGTATGTATGTGCACCCACAAGCACGTGTATGAATTAAGATTTATTTGTCCACTTAAAACCAGATATATTTACACCACTGAATAACTTTTCATATAATGAGGTTTTTCATCAATCAAATCATATGACATTAGTATGTTCTTACATACAAAACTTAGATAGAGTTCATAATTGATTAATTAAATAGTTCATAGTTGCTCATGTTTTCAAAAGCATACTATAGTCAAGTAAAAATTTATTTAAATACTTCCAAATTTTAAGTGTAATCCACATGATAAGAACTTCTAATCCAATGGTTGATTTATCTGAAAAGTGTTTTGTTAAAAAAGTTATTCAATGTTTAATATTAGCTTAATCTTACACTTATGACAATATATCCTATCCCTATTGAAGTGTACGAATATCTTGGGAGTGGTATAATTCATAGAAGACCTTTAGTTTTGAGATTTGACAGTGAGATGATTTTTCTGAATGATTATCAAATCTTCAGTTGATTATAACCTAGAACCACTCAGCACAACAAATGCAAAAGGATTCTTATATCACCTATCACCCCCTTTCAACCTCATTACAAAACTATGCATCTCAATTAACTGGATCATTTAGAAAATAATGCAAATGAAACAGAATTGAATTTGAAATTCCAGAAATCAAACCTCAGGATCAATTGATAATAGCCGCCAATATATATATGCCCGATCTCGCAAATCAGGATTGTCTGTCTCCACAGTGGCATTGTTCAAAACAACCTGTAAAAGGTGAATGTGAAAGTTGGCTAAGAGAGAGACATATTGAAGCATGTTCATTCAGGCTGGGAAAAAAGATTACAACAAAAAAAAACCAAAAAAAAAAAAAGAGAGAGAAAAGAAAAGAAAGGCAAGATAAAAGGACTACTAATGATAGAATAACACATTTGTCTTTTCTTTTTTATTTTTTGGCCATAATTTGTCCTTTCATTTAGTTCTTATAGTTTTAGAAATTGTTCCAGATCAAATCCCAAAGAAGCTACAGTTACATATATCTGCAAATGCACACTTTACAACTTACAACTACAGAAAAACAGACTTAAAATGAAGACATCTAAGTCTGGCGAAGATTGCAGAAGACAAATATTCAGAGTTCCTAAAACCCAGGAATATGCATAATCGTCAAAAGACATAACAATTGAAAGTAATATGAGAAATTGATTATATGCACCATTTAACAGAAGAGGGCAGGGAGAGAAGAATTCTGTATTCTTGCTACAGAATTATAATTTTTGAAGAGAAATATCTAACAAGCATATATAAACTCTACACATAATCCTTAGGTGAGAGATTTAGGACATGCTAGGCAGATGCGAAAATAAAAGTCCCAGAGGTTAGCAAACCTTTAGTAAACAATGAGAACCATATGGTTCCAATTTTCCTTTTATAAATAACACAAGGACAACTCAACCAATCATTCTCCTAATAAAACATATTTAAAAGGCCAAAGATTTAGTAGACTCAATCATTAATTGTTGAGATACTTGGGCTGCAGCTAAACAAAACTGAGAACCTACCGAAAAGATTAAAATTAGATGCATAATCCCATCACATAGTGACTTTATTGATGTTGGAAGACAAATAACTTCAGGATTAGGGTGTGCCAGGTAGAACTGAAAATGGGAGGAATGACAATGGAGGAATGAGATTTAGAAATTGATAGATGTAATTAAACATAAGGAGTGCCTACATACCTCATCATCAATTTTCACTCCTGCCATTTTTACTCCAACCAAGCACACTCTTATGCTCCCTAATAGGATCATTCTTCTATCAATGGTAATTGGCTACTATCTCTCTCTCTCTCCCCCCGGGGCCCTTCCCTCAGACACACACACAAAAAAAAAAAAGCTCCCACAAACAGGTAACAGGCAGTAATTACCAACAACAAATCAATGTCAGCATTTGCATTAACAGAATGATATAAAACTTGTATACCATTGAGATTTATCTGGATACTCCAAGACTCAAGTAACCAAAACGTGAAAAAGCTTATATACTAAATAATTCTGTTGGAAACATCAATTAAATGCTAAAATTAAATATTAGTTAAGTGTCAAAGGTTTGTTCGCCTTATATTTCAGACAAGACCTGAATCATTTGCTGTGGACCCTCAGTTGGCTTCTTAAGGAAAAGTTTGACAGTAGCAGTCAGCAATTGTAATTGGACTTGTGCAGGCTCTTCAGGGAAGCTTTCCAAGAAACTTTCTAGAAGCTCATCAGCATTGTCAATTCTTTCCGCATATTCACCAATTATCCAGATCATTGATGCCTGTCAACAGAAAAGAGGGGATAGAAGGTATTGACTTTCAGAGAATGCATGATAATACATAATGACAATTGGCACTGCAGAGGGACCAGTACCTTGGCTTCTGGTTCATCTAAGGTATCTAAACTCTCACACAGTGTTGCAATGATGGATTCATATCTGCAAAGTATAACAATTATTCAAATGAAGTTTGCAGTATAAAGTAATACCTAAGTCTGCTATCCTCCTTCCAAATAAAAAGCCAAAAAAAACAAAAAAGATTACGTGTTAGGGTATCTTCTAAATATATCTTTGATAACTATGATTGCCTCTTGCACCACATAGTTTACTTTAATCTTGATTAACTCAAGCAAAACACTAATGCATCGTTCAGCTGCTCTCTCTAATTTGATGGCACAACGACCAATCGCACGAACAGCTTTCCTAACAAAATCTACATCCACTTCTGTAGCATATTCCTTAAATTCCAATAAAACCTGCAGACATTTTAAGCAAAAGATCAAACAAACAAAATTGGTGCCTTGGATACACCAAATAGAATAATACTGGAACTAGAAGCACTATAAGTTTTACTAAACCAAACAGTTTATTCACAGGGTAATCATGCACCCCTGTACTAGCACATGAAAGATATTCGACCAACGGATGTGACAGAATAAATGACCATCAAATCCTCATGTGAGAAACATTTTGCAAAATGTTTACAACAGAATACATTTTCATCAAAAATTTAACCAGTGGGGAGGTGGTGGGAATATGGATTGACAACAGCAATCTGCAAGGTTTACCTGGTCTATATTTCGGTCTGAAGCAAGCTTTATCATAATTTCTAACTTTTCCATTTTCACATAGATTGGATCATTGTACTTGCAGAAAAACACCTGCAGATTGAACAAGAGCTCCATAAGCAGCCCATCCTCCATAATGGAGTTTAAGAACTCTTCACTTGTGTCCAAGAGTATGACACAAGTCCACAAAATATATTTAAGTCACCTTAATTTCATGAGCAAGAATTGTTGGCCTCCTTTGCACTATAAGATTGATATTTCGCAGGGCAACATATTGTATCTCAGGTTCTGCTGAGAGTAATGTCACAAGAGGAGGAGCCATCTTTTTGCAAAGATTCCGAACTACATCAGTACTGGTGATAAGCTCCATTTGTTGAAGGATCATCTAAAGATATAATAAACTACGGTAAGCAAAATAAGGTGATTCAAATCACACAGAGTAATGCTAAATAACAAGTTAAGGTGACCCATATTATACATGGTAATGTGGAATAACAAGTTACGTAATATCACCTTCACAGCTGATAATACAACTGCACAATTAGCATGCTGTAACCGTGGAGTAACTCGTTCTACTATGTTTTCTGCTTCACGAGCATCAGCAGCCTTGTATCTGGAAAGCGCATCCAATATAAAAACTTGACCCCACCTGGCATGTGATGTAAAAGCAAGTTGTGTTAGATAATTGAACCAATATGTGCTGATAGAAGGAGAAAGAGTGGGCCCAAGGGAAAATAACATGAAGTAAAATAAAGTCCAATAAAAATCAGAATAAATGGCACAACATAATTCAGTGGGGACTATTACACATTGATACTGGTAAATGTAATACTATAAAGGGCTTTCTAGACTTTTCACCACACATATGCTCTCACAAGAGAAAGAAGAGAGGGGAAAACGAAGCATCTAGGCTATGGCAGAATTGAAGAAAAGGAGATGCTTCCATAATAGTTGGAGTAATTTGAACTTTATATCAGGGATTCCTCAGGACAAAGTGCCACTGTCTTCCCTTTTCTTCTTTTGTTTTTAAATTTCATTTCTAACAGAGATGGTTTATTATAATCTATTGCCAGAAGAGAAATATACAAAATTGTAACTAAACTCAGCTACAAAAAATAGAGTTAGAATCTATCATACCCGTATCCATCATCGTTCTTAAAGAGAAAAGAGTTCCATTATAACCAAAGTAAAGTATTTATTATTTTTTCAATTAATATAACAAATATATGATATGAACTTACTCTGTGCATTCATTTAAAGCAGTTAGGAGCTTTGAGAGTGTGTGACTAGTGATCTCAAATATGGGTCTACTACTATTTTCCTGAATTTCAGCAAGTGCCGCCACAGCATTTGCTACAACCATCGGATTATTATCAGATATCAAATCCTTGAGAGATTCCAAGAAGCCCCTGTCCTCAACTAATTCTGCATTTATGTCATAAAGTTTAGCAACACAAATGGCTGCTGTCTTGCGGACATATGGATCATCATCCTGTTAAAACACCATACATAAGAAAGGATTATAAACAGGAAAAATAAACTTTCGCATCATTATCAACAAAGGAAGAAAATAATATTAGGCACTTGCAAATTATAACAGCATTATGAAATTACCTTCAGGCATCTCTGAAGGGGATCACATAGATACTCAGTAATTTTATCAACACGAATGCAGCCCATTGTCCGCACAGCCAAAGCACGGATCAAGGGATTTGGATCTTGTGAATCCTGTACAGCATTCATAAATTAAAACATTAAAAGAAAAAAAAAATTAAAAAAAAAAAAAAAAATCATCATCACAACTACTAACTTCCAAAAGGAGGAATGTAGTCTGAAATTGTGAGGATAGAATAGGGGAGAAAAAGAACTTTCTCTTGTTTGGATGCAGAAGACAAAACAGAAGGCAGAGAAATTTTAAAAAGTATATGTAAGTCCCACATTTATTTTCTCTCCCATTTCGAGAAAAGATGGGGGAATTCATTAATTATATTGATTGACATTTAACCTTGCCAAAAAGTTATAATACAAAAGAAGTTTACAGATATATTCGTAATTTTACCTTTTATCAAAAAAAATGTCACCCTATTTTTTCTGTTATCTCCTCTCATTTTCACTCCATGCAAACACAAATGACCCAAATGTATTTTCTCTTCATTTTCTTTCCTCTCACTTTTCTTTCTTCCCATTTTCTCTTCTCACCCAAACATAGGATTAAAAATTTGGCATAAATTTCCCAAAGTAAAGTATAATTTTTAACTATTAACAATCGGAAGCACAACATGGGAAAGGTAAAGAAGAAAAACAGTATTGTAGCACCACAATCAATATCTGCATCCCTGCATAACTAACCCTTANTCTTCCCATTTTCTCTTCTCACCCAAACATAGGATTAAGAATTTGGCATAAATTTCCCAAAGTAAAGTATAATTTTTAACTATTAACAATCGGAAGCACAACATGGGAAAGGTAAAGAAGAAAAACAGTATTGTAGCACCACAATCAATATCTGCATCCCTGCATAACTAACCCTTAAAGCCAAATACTGATATTGTAAACAAAACTCGAAGGAAAGAACTTAATGATAGCAAAGAATAATACAAGAACCAAAAACAAGGTAAAGTAACACAAACATAGGAAACAGTGGTCATTCCAGCTTTTACCTTGACAAATGTATTCACTGCAAGTATAGCTAGGTCAGGCTGGCTTTTTGCATAATTTATCAGATATAGGTACACCAGCTTTTTGAGCTCCAAATTCTCTGTTTGCATGCAGTTCACCACATCTGTAAACAATGACGAGACATCCTTTCCAACAGTCATTGCAGCTATCACCTTTTTTACAGCATCTTTCCTTTTATCCTGCAGAGCATATATGAAAGCACAACAGTTCACATGCTTTCTGATAATTGGTTTTTAATTATAAAATAATAGAAGAGGAACTAAAAAAGAAAAATAACTTATATAGAAAGACATCACAAATAGACCCAATAAAACATGTTTGCATACTTGTAATGATGAAATCTCTGGGCGATCAAATTTAATCAAAACATAACTCTCACCAAGAGAGTAATGCAATGCCAAATTGGTCACTAGGAGATGGCAGATACAAAATGCTAAGCTAATAAATCCACGAAGAAAAGAATGCAAGATGCAAAATTACATAAGCTGACTACCAAATCCAAAATTATAGAACAATAACTCACCTTTCCCCTGATTCTCTCTACAATTAGAATCCTAAAATTTCAAGTTTCAATGCTAAAGCTCAATTGCCTCAGAACGAAAATAATAACTCCAAACAACACAAAGGCCATATAGCGCAGAGTTACACTGTTTACGAAGTTAATATCATTGTGAAGTGTGATGTTTCGCATAGAAGCATTAAAATTTTGGGCTCTAAACAAGAAAACTAGAGTCTCGATCAGCATAACATTGTTATAAATCAGGGTCTTCTTATTTATCAAATTATTACTTATCTGTCGCCCATTTCCATGATATTCAAAAAAACGAATCAAGCTACTCTCACTTCGACGTCCAATTCACTTCTACTGAAGCTCATCCAAACCCAGAACACAAAATACCCAGTAAAAAACGAAATCGACCCAAATGAAAATGCATCGTGAAGGAGAAGAAAACACCTCCAGTTTATTCATGGCACACGACGTACTACAATGATATGAAGCATCCCAACTTTGATCCAGAAATGACAGGATTCAATTAATTTCAACAACAACCCAGAGTACAAATCAAGGGACAAGCCCTAGAGATCTGCTACGGACGAACACCAATCGACTAGGAAAACAATAGATCGGAAATTTATGCAATTGAAATGGCACAGGAGTACCTTGTACTGGGAATTGAGCTCCTCTTTGAGCTCAGGGATTTCACCCTTTTTGGTGGTGGAGAAGTACTTTGAATCGTTCCTACTCATCTCGCTTTCTCGCCCTTGTGCCTCTCCTCTCCCCGCTCCGTGAGACGAAATGTTTTATACATACAGTCAACTAATTTTGAAGTTATGTTCTTCCAATAACATTAAAATTACTAGGATATTTTACCAAATGTAAATGACTGTATGAATCAAAAGTAAATCTTATCGTCAGATAAAATAAAAAAATAAAAAGTAAATCCTATCGGAGTTTAAATTTGGTAAGACATGATTAAATGATTTTGTAAAATTCTTTTATAGTATCTTTAGAACTTATTCATACAAACATGCATATAATGATACACATAACCTAACTAGTCTAGAGATCTCTCAAAAAAATTGAAGTTTTAGGTTTGAATTTTCATGCCCTATATATATCCTTAACTAGAAAATTTAGCTCTATCTATCTAATAACAAATATTCATGATTACATAAAGGGCAGCAAGTGGCTTGGATGATCAAATAAAAGCTGACTTGGCCTTTCAAAGGAAGAGTCTTGATATAAATATTAAGGTTTAATTGTAATTTTTGTTCTTTTATTTTAACAAAGTGAACGATTTGATCTTCTATATTTAAAAATGAACAATTTAACCCTTATATTTTGACAAAATTTATAATTTTAGTTCATCTGTCTCTCAAACGTTTAAAAATAAACAAAAATGTTGATATGGCAATAAAAAAACTATTATTTTAATCTAATTCAACCCAAAATATTAAAACTAATTTTAGAAAAAGAAAATTTTATTTTCCCAATTCATAGGTTTAGATCAAGACTTAAAGGTCTCAAAATCAAAATCTCATTATTTAAAGTCAAGATCTACGTCTTTGGAGCATCTCTACAAAATTTCAGCTCGATCCAATNTTTAACAAAGTGAACGATTTGATCTTCTATATTTAAAAATGAACAATTTAACCCTTATATTTTGACAAAATTTACAATTTTAGTTCATCTGTCTCTCAAACGTTTAAAAATAAACAAAAATGTTGATATGGCAATAAAAAAACTATTATTTTAATCTAATTCAACCCAAAATATTAAAACTAATTTTAGAAAAAGAAAATTTTATTTTCCCAATTCATAGGTTCAGATCAAGACTTAAAGGTCTCAAAATCAAAATCTCATTATTTAAAGTCAAGATCTACATCTTTGGAGCATCTCTACAAAATTTCAGCTCGATCCAATGATAAATGACTTTGGATAAATAATTTGATAAAAACTGCCAGAAAAATACCAAACCATATGCTTTGATTCTATATTCTTAATGTTTTCATCAAACCGGTGATACGGAGTCATTCACCGTGGATCAAGTTAAAATTTTGTGGGAAGGTTGCTAAGATATGAATCTAAAATCTGAACAGTGTGATTGTGATTCAGAGATCTTTAAGCCTTTATCTAGACCTGTGAATTTGGAAAAATGTTTTTTTTTGCTAAAGTTAATTTTGGCATTTTGTGCTGAATCATATTAAAATAATAATTTATTATTGTCACATCAACATTTCCTTCTGGTTTCTAATATTTGAGAGATAGAAGGACTAAAATTATAACTTTTGTCAAAATAGATGAGTTAAATCATTTTTTTTTTAAAAAAAAAAAAGGACCAAATCCTTCATTTTGTTAAAATAAGGGACTAAAATTGTAATTAAGCCAAATATTAAACTTTTGGTCAATTATTCAATATCACAAGTGGAAACTAGCAATTAGAATGATTGTCTATTTTATTGGACCCACTTACCTGTTAAATAAAATGAATGCTACATATAATTTTAATAGTCAATTTTATTTATGGTATTAAATAATTAGCTTAATCTTTTAATGGTACTAAAACAATTGAACAATAGGATATAGATAATTTGATCTTTAGAAAAACAATTTGTATTGTGTTCACCCAAACATAAAATATACCGTGGCATTAATTGAGGAAATTTTGTTCAGCTTTATTCTCAAGGAAACAAAAGAAACAATTAATATCGTATTTCTTTAAAAAAAAAAAACGAATTAATAAGGNAAAAAAAAACGAATTAGTAAGGCAAACCACGGTTTTAAATCATAATGCCCCGACAACTAGGTTTTGTGCCACACGGATTTCCTTTCTCTGCAAGTAATATATGCAAAGTCAATTATTAAAAAAGAAATCTTTCTCTTTCTCTCTCTAATCAATAAAAATTCTATGATGGAAATATGAAAGAGCATGCCTCTTCGTTGAAAGTTGAAACCCTAGTTCCCAAAGCAATATAATTATCGTATTGCCAAGATATACAAAACTATCTTCTGCTTGTTAGGGCTTCAGCATTTTGATTTCAGTTTTGTTGAATGGCCATGGGTTTCTCACAGCCACCATCTGTTTCCTTTGATGATATTTTGAGTTTTTTCAATCAAGTGAGAGCTTCTGCTGAAGATTTCTCAAAGAATGATCTTTTATGTTGCCCACCCATGGAATCCTTAGAGTGTAGGCCACCATCTTCACCCTCTTACTCTCCACCATCATGGATTGATATTCCTGGAGACGACAGTTAGGGCTAGTGAAAATCAGGGTTTTCTTGCACAAACAGATTGGGGGCTGCCATTAATTGTCATATAATTTTCCGGCTCAAACCCCCTCTTCACTGAGTCCTTCAGTTTTCTACATACAACCAAGTAGCCAACCCTATTCTCCTTTCACACCATCATCAGATGAAGTTGCTTCCTACTATGTCTGCAAAATATGATCTTGCTGGTGGTTGTATGAACCAATAGAGCAAACTAAGGAGTGCCCATCTTGCAAGGGTAAGATTATTGAGTCTCTGATTGTCCCAATCTACAAGGACGAAGAGGAAAAGGAATTGCACTCAGATATAGCTTTGCCCCATCAATCAAGAAGTACTTCATGAGTAGAGTAGCTGAAGGTGTCACTTTTCTAGTTTCCTATGAGAACAAGCTAATTAAGATCCACTTGGTTTAGTTTCTGATTTTTTTTTTTTTTTTTTTTAATTTAGTTTCTGATTATTGTTGTGATAAGTTGAATGGTTATTAGATGGATTTTGAGATTTGGTTCAATTTGGTTGATTTCTGATTATTATGTGATCTGTTGAATGCTTATGAGAAGGATTTTTATTGGTTAATTTCCATCTGCTGCTTCAATCAATTTCTGATATTTCTTTTGGAAATAATATATTCCTGATTTTGACTGGTACACCTTTTGATTGAGAATTGCTTAGTTTTGCAGTTTTGTTGAGCTTTCACTACGCTGCATCTCAATCAAAAGTGATACCTGCACACCTTTTTTTCGCAACATAAGATGAAAATCAATCCTGTCCAATATAAATAAACAAGCAATGAAGCAAATATGATGATAAATCATTGATACTTTTCTTTTTCTCTCGCATGAAATATTTTATTATTAAATCTTACTTTTCTTAATCACCAATTTTCATCAAACGTCCACATTCAAGTTTTACGGATGGTGTTAAAATATGGTGTGCAATTACACTTATCTTTCTCAATTAGCATTTCTATTCAGGACTTTAAATTTGGATAGCATAAATGAGATATAAATTGTTAAATATAAAACCGTTATTTGACATTTTGTTAAAAGCTTAGGCCTTTAGGTTGATTTGCTTTTTTAATAATATTATAGCCTCTTCAACTAAATAGTCAATAATGAGATCCTTATACTTCTGACTTTTAAATTAAATTATATTTCTCCACAAGGTATGGGTAATTTGTGCCTTAAGGGTTTTTTAATGTGAGAGTATATATTAGATATAAAATTATTTTTAGACCTGCTTCTAACAATTCAATTTTTGGATTGAATATATTTCTTAATATAAACTTACTGAAATTTTGGCCGCAGCTGTTTCTACGTCCAAATAACAAAATTCACATCACCTTTTAAATACATGTATTAGACTAGCAATTCTATATTTTTGTATAAAAAATTGGACTTAATAAATAATCTAGGATATTAGCTTTTACCAACGACTTGTATAGCTGAATGTTGCCTAATTCAATTATTTCCAAAATACAGATTTTACTTTTCATCCAAAACTTCCATTTTGAGTCTGTCTTTTTTTTTTAGATGCATGTAAACTTCCGTTTTGATTCTTAAACCATGGTTTATTTTTCAAATAAACTTATATTAAAGTTTAAGGTTAACACATGTTTTTTAGTCAATTATTTATGAGCGAAAATAAGCATAAATTAAAGACAAATGTTTTTGTAGGTGATCTTGGCTTCGAAGTTCGAACTACCTTCATGTAACCAAAACCAAAAACATCAATAATAATGAAGGGCTTGACAGGTTTACATCAAATCGACCAACAAATATATTAATTATTCTATGTTATGAAGTTAAAATGAATTGCCATCTAAACACATATGACTAGTAAATACAATGTTGTATAAATTATAAATTTAATTCTAATAAAAGGAAAATATTAGAAAAAAGTAACGTGTGTATATATATATATATATATAAGTTGATGTAAATTTATAAAATAAAATGGAATGGTCACCGCAAGTTTTAAATTATTTGATTTTTTATTTTATTTTGATAATCAAAGTTCAATGGTGTTACATAAGTAGCTTGTGTTACATGTTAATTCGTTAAGATAAATTTTTTTGAAAGCCATCATAGTACGTGCCTTCTAGGTGCATTTTCAAAGGTTTGTTGAAAAGTGAAGGATCTAACCGGTAATTGATATTGATTGGAGCCAACAGTGTCTAAGTATCTAACTGATTATTTTCCTCCTTAGATTATTCCAATTCATGTCACAAATCCATATTAGGATCCAGTGAGGGTTTACTGAAGGTCAGCACCGACGGACTTGATAGTGTGAGAAATTGAATTAAATTATGTGCCACAGTAGAATAGTGTTAGTCATTAATATAGGTAAAGAATTAAAAAATAAAAAAAAAATTAAAAATAAAAAAAAAAAAAAAANTTGCTCAGATCTGAGCCGTCCATTCCATTAAAGCTCATTTCAACCATTAAATATTAATGTGTTTTAATGGTTGAAATAACCTTAAATGGAATAGACGGCTTAGATCTAAGCAACATGACTCAAGTTAACATGACTAGATCTCTTCCCATGAAATGCATATGGCATTGTAGCCTATGCATAGGCTAGTTGAAATGGCAAGTAAGCCATTAATGCATGAAGTAAATCATGCAATGCTTTATTTATTGGATGAAGACAAAAGTGCAGAGTGAGTTGAATTAGGAGGTGAAGGCAATGTGAGAGTATCACACCTGAGCAGATTTTGTGCGTGAATATTTGACGGACCTGTTCTCATTTCAGCAAGTGAGCCTCTATAAATAGAGAAGAGATTTCTCAGTTGAACTCAACTAAACTCAACAAAGAGAGAGCAGAAAGAGAAATCAGTAGGAGAGTTGAGTGAAATAAAAAAAAGTTAAGAGCGTTATGTTGTAATTGTCTTTTATAAAAGTGAGTGTGTTCTAGTGCGTAAGTTATAGACCAAAATAAAGTGTGTGAGCTAGTGAGAGTCTTAAACTATATGTGCTTATACTGTCGTAGTGTATAAGTATTTCTATATAATACAAGTTTTATTCCATTACTATCACGTGTTGCCCTTTATTTCATTACAATCACATGTTGCCCACTTTCAACTCTACATTTACAGCTAGATTGGAGGACAGTACGTTAAATGAGGCTACAATATGATGTAGATAATGCGTAAAGAAGCTTGTAACAATGAATCACTTTTTTTTTCTTCTACTAGAAAAGGGGTCTCGTATTTAACTTAGCCCACTTAAATCCGATGAAACATGGCCTAATTACCTAACATGAACTATTTGATTTTCCCCCTAAATATGATACTTCAGTTTGATATTAATTTTGTCATTAGAAAAACATATGCTGTAAGTTTGGGTTGTGATATGCAACTTCATTTTCTTTTCCCCTTTCCTTTTTTTTGTTTTTAGTTTATTCATTGTAAATAAGAAGTAACTTATTTTGGGTAATAATATGTGAAGTAACTTTATTATAAAATGAGTGCCAGAGGCAATTATATATTTTTTTTTTCTTTGATGAAGGGGGAAAAAACTGATTGACAAAGAAAATAACTGCTCAGTCTTTTTTATCCTCTCATTAAATTTCATTTCCAATTGTGGACCTCACTAACGTTACAACTTTTAGATCGACCTTGCTACAAGTTTTAGCTTTCACTTTCTTGCTTAGTAATCTTGATTGAAGAAATGATATTAAGAAAATCTACCTGTATACTCCCCAAAGAATTTTTTTAGTAAAATAAAAAAAAAAAATTGTTTGNAAAAAAAAAAAAAAAAATTGTTTGTAGATATTCACAATTTCTTCAAAACATATAATGTTCTGATTTTTTACTAAGGGATACTCTACAACAGAATATTGTATTAGAAAAAATCGTTTCAAATGTCAAGCCAATTCTATTATCTAAAGGAAGTGGGAGTGGAAGGGACATTGCGAAGAGTTCTATATAATTTTTCTCTTTCTCTAATTGTCGTTAATGTGAAGAATTAATTTAACCCAAAAACTTAAATTATTAGATGAAGTCTTATGAATAATTTTATATCTAACAGTTAATTCTTTGGTTTTATTGTTTTGTACAAATATTCTTTGTTATCATGCATGACCTTGGAATCAATTAATAATTTCTATATGTTTGTTAATTATTTAATATCACAAGTAGCCACAGAATTGACTTTGGAATGAGTACTGCTGTTAGTTTTATTAGACCCACACATATCTAATAAGCAAAACAAATGGCACATATTACTCCAGTCGTTAATTTTATGGTAATGAATAATTGTTTTTTTTTTTTTTAACCTTAGGTAAAGGGGGGAGAACACTTTAGGGTCTGTTTGGGAGTTCTTTTGGAGGGGAAATGAGAGAAAAAGAGAGGAAAGGAAGGGAAGAGAAAGGGATTGGTTTTCCTCTCCTTTGTTTAAATGATTAAAATAAGTAAAATGAGAAGAAAGAAAAAAAAAAGTCTTATTGTAAAGTATTTTTATTAATTTACCATTTATTATTAAACTAGACATATTTAATATAAAATTAAATAATATAATATACTTCTTTCTTTTTCTCTCTTGTATCTCATATTTCTTTCTCTCTCTCTAAAGTAATCAATTAATTTATGTTTTCTGGGAAATTTTGACATTTTTGACCTCGATCTGAAGCTTTTGTAGTCTCAATTTCATTGGTTTTTGCTGCTAAGCATTGGATTGAATGGCGAGGAACAGTTTCCATGGAAGAAGATGGAGCATCTCTGCATGCACAATCAACCCAGAGAGATTGACCACCAAGATTGAGCACAAGGGTCGTAGGTGAAAGTGGGGTGCCATAGGAAAGCGTGGTCAAGTATTGGGTGGTTGAATCGTCTTTATTGACAAGGAGAACCAAAGAGCAAGTTTGACCAAGAGAGACCTTATCAAAAAGGAAGAGACATGAGAGAAAAAGAGGAAGGAATTGAAGGAAGGAGATGGAAGAAGGAGAAGCAGAGAAAAAGCATACTAGAGTTGTAGAGAATAGAGATGTGAGATTGGGCAAAATAGTAAATTAATTTCTTACCTCTCCAAACCCCTCAATTTGGGGGGTTGAAATTCGTGGATGGAAAAGGGAATTCGGGGGTCAGAATTCAACCCCTGGTTCTCCTCCCCTTTCAAACTAAAACTCCCAAACAAGGGAGTGTAATCTCTCATTCCTCTCATTTCTTTTCCTTTCCCCCCAAAATCAACTCTCAAACAGGGTTTGTTTGGGAGTTAAAATTGGAGGGAAATGAAATGAGTAAATGTGTCTATCCCTTTGTTTGAAAGTTCAAGATTAAAAAAGGAAAGGAAACTAAGGGGTAACCTCAAACCCCCACATTCCTTTATTGCCTTCACTTTTGTGTTCCTCCAATTTGGGGGGTTTTGAGAGGAAAAAAAATAGTAGTTTACTATTATACATCTATTTATTTCTTCAAATTCTTTTTCAAACACTATTTAGATAACATTATTAAATCTTATATTAAATATATTTACTTTATAAATAAAAGATAAATTTGTAAAATTATAAATTTTTATTTTGTTCCTTTCTTTTCCTCTCCTTTTGCTCATTTTAATCATCCAAACAAAAGAGAGGAAAACTCCTCCATTTCCATTCCTTTCCTTTCCCTTTCCTTCCTCTCTTCTCCTTTCCTTTCCCCTCACTTCAAATTCCCAAACAAAGCCTTAGTATTCTTTTGAAAAGGGTCGAGGGAGAGTTCAAATCCTCCACCTAGGACAAGCTTGGCCTTTGGCCTAATGTCACAATGCCAGTTCAACCAAGACTCTTCTTTATGGTATTGAATAATTAGCACAAATCATCAAGGAAAAAAAAAATAGCCATAAATGTTTTGTAGAAATAGTATGAAAGTACAATACCCACCAAGTGTATGAGAGTTTGTTTTTGAGAACATTTTCCAACTAGAGAAAACTAAAATGGAACTTATCTATTGTAATTGTAGAGGCCACTGACGTGCAAACATTCTGATGAAGTTTGAGTGGAAGGCATTTTATGTAAATGTTCCAAGTTCAAGTGATTTTCTATTTATTTTTATGTTTTTGTTTTTTTGCTGAAAAAAAAAAATCCTCGTTTCGTAGGCTTACGATTGTTCTTACAGCCGAAGATCAATTGTTTGAAAAGTATGAATCAGGCATAGTGGCTAAAANTGCAAACATTCTGATGAAGTTTGAGTGGAAGGCATTTTATGTAAATGTTCCAAGTTCAAGTGATTTCCTATTTATTTTTATGTTTTTGTTTTTTTGCTGAAAAAAAAAAAATCTTCGTTTCGTAGGCTTACGATTGTTCTTACAGCCGAAGATCAATTGTTTGAAAAGTATGAATCAGGCATAGTGGCCAAAACTGGATTTACTGAAGGATTCATATTAGAGATTGGAATTCAGATTTTGGACCAATCCTTAAAGTTTGAAAAATGTTAGATTCTTACTTGGATAATTAAAATGTTCTAACTTGGTTCCCCCAAATAGTTTAGCTACTAATCTCATTCATAAACGCTAAAATTGGTAACTATTGCCAAACAAAAAAGAAAGTTTATCCTTATCTTCTGGTGAATGCTTTAATAAAGTAACTTGCATTTATTCAACGGGTAAAAATGTTTTTGCTTTGAGTTGGATTGGACATATTCAGTACGTATCTCATATTCACAGTAATGGACGTGTAAAAGAAATAGTTTTACAATGAAAATCCTTGAATCAAGAAACAAGATGAAAATGAATGCATAGTATTAGTATGGGTTGGACTAAGACCCACCAAATCATTGCTAGAAGACAAACTACAGTTCGGTGAGTTCCACGTGGACAATACAATGCCGCAAGACCTTAATTGAGAGTTCAGCAAAAGCAAATATTGCCAGGAGTGTTAGGTATGCGGATGTTTTTTTTTATATTCTCATAAATGTTAACTTATAAATGTAATATTTTCATGATACAATTATTTTTTTAAAAAAACAAATTAAGTAAATAACATTTTTGAGAAATTTTTTTTTTTTTTTTTGCTAATTTTCTCATAAAAACATTTTTATCGGGCGATGATAATCTTGAATTCTTTTGAACATGTGAATGTTGTTCTAAAAGGACAATTTTACTTACCCTTGGCTCTCGTCCTTCTCAAATGCTCGACTCCCTCTCAAAACTCTCACTCTCCCTCTCCACATCACGTACCACCACCACCACCCCTTCTTGGCTTGATCTCCAGTCACCACTATTACCGCCACCGTCATTGCCTAGCATAAATCAGTGCGCCATATTCATCATGTGAACTCACCTTCCAGAGTCTTCCTCACACAGTAGCAGCAGTGGCGTCAATTAGGCACCGGTTTGGTGTTTTATTTTATTCATGGCTAAGAGTAAAGGAGATTCTTATCCCTGGAGTGACATTAGTATAAATAAATCATTAAATTAGAAAAAGCAGAGGATAATCGTTGTAAACTTGAACTTGTATACATCCGCGTCAGCAAAATTAACTCCATTGTTAACAGTCAACACAGAAAAATATCAAAGATTCCCAGCAATTTGAACTAAACATGAACCTAAAAGATTGAACACAAAAGATTCCTAAGAATATTGTTCAACATTCCCATAATTGTTCAATTCCAACTAAACATATTTTTGCAATATTCTTTGGAATAGCATTTCCAGGAATGTGTACGGTAATTCCCATTAATGTAAAAAGAATATGTGTGCCAAATACGTACATTCTTAGTATTTGTGCTAAGGAAATAAGTGAAACACATGTATTTTGCTGGACTTTTGGTTAAAATTATATAATAAAAGCCACTTTGTTCTTGTTCTAAGTACATTTAAGTGTACTCTTTATTTCAGTCTCTAACATATTGCGCTCCTATGTAACAAAATAAAATAAAAAAAATACACTAAAATAAACCAAAGTAATTAATGGTTAATGAATCTAACTCAGCATTGGTGAAAAATGGACTAGGATAATCGCATCACAGACCGGGTCACATTCACATTACATCCAAAGGTCTTCATGAACAGAATATGGCTGCTTAACTATTCACATTGAGATCGGAATATGATTGCTTCCTAACCTTAATGAACAAAAGCTGATTCCTTTATATATAAGAGTAAGAATTGGAATGCAAACCTTAAATGTCATATGCTGGGTGAGGGATGACAACCATTCAAAAGGCTTCTGTTCTTCTCTTTTATATTCTCTTGCTTTCCTTATTCCCTTTCCAGATCACAGCATCACCAAGAACAGAAGCAGAAGCTCTTGTAAAATGGAAAAACAGTCTACCTCTACCTCTTCCTTCTTCTCTCAATTCATGGTCCCTCAGCAACCTCAGCAGCCTCTGCAACTGGGATGCCATTGTTTGTGATAGCAGTAATACAACAGTCTCAGAGATAAACCTCTCTGATGCCAACCTCAATGGGACCCTCATAGGGTTGGAATTTTCTTCCCTTCCCAATCTCGCTCTCCTCAACCTGAATACCAACAGTTTCAGTGGTGCAATACCATCTGCTATTGGTAATCTATCCAGGTTAACTTTCTTGGACCTGGGAAATAACTTATTTGAAGGTACACTACCATCCGAGCTTGGCCAGCTGAAGGAGCTTCAATATCTTAGTTTGGCTCTCAATGATTTCAATTCTGACTTCCCAAGTTGTGTACTGAATTGCCAGAACTTGACATTTCTTGACTTGCATGGATATTCTATGAGCCTAATACCAGAATCACTATATACCAATCTGGGAAAGCTTGAATACCTCAACCTCACCAATTGTGAGCTAGATGGACCATTGCCATCAAAATTTTCCAATCTTTCTAATCTCAAAGCACTCCACCTGGGCAGTAACAAGTTTACTGGTCCTATTCCTGCTGGGATTGGAAACTTGAAAGTTATGATAGAATTAGACCTTTCAAAAAACCAATTATCTGGTCCAATTCCTTCAAGCATATGGAATCTTCCAAGCATTGAAGTCATAAATCTTTTCTTCAATAATCTCTCTGGAACCATTCCCATGGATATTGGAAACTTGACCTCACTCCAAATTTTTGATGTCAACAGTAATTTTTTGCATGGAGAGTTGCCAGAGACCATTTCTCAGCTAACTCAATTGAAATCATTTTCTGTATTCACCAATAAGTTTTCGGGCAGCATTCCCAGAGATTTTGGGAAGAATATCCCTTATCTGGCTCATGTCAGCTTCGCAGATAACAGCTTCTCTGGAGAACTGCCACCTGATTTGTGCAGTGGTTTCGTACTTGAATATTTTACGGCAAATGACAACAGCTTTTCTGGGCCACTGCCGAAGTGCTTGAGAAATTGTTCAGAACTAACTAGAGTCTGGCTTGATGGAAATGAATTCACAGGAAACATCACAGAAGATTTTGGGGTTCACCCAAAACTTGATTTCATTTCAATTAGTGACAATCAGTTTGTTGGTCAGCTCTCTCCTAAGTGGGGTGAATGTGTAAACTTAACCAGAATGGAGATGGACAGAAATAAATTTTCTGGCAAAATTCCATCTGAGCTGGGTAAGTTGAGCAAGTTACAATATCTAAGCCTACAGTCCAATGAACTCACTGGCAATATCCCACCAGAACTGGGAAATCTTAGCTTGCTGTTCATGTTCAACTTGAGCAGGAATCATTTGGCAGGAGATATCCCACAGAGTATTGGGAAATTAGGTGAGCTTGAGTATCTTGATTTATCAGATAACTATTTCACCGGAAGCATACCCATAGAACTCAGTAATTGTGACAAATTACTGAGCTTGAATTTGAGTCATAACAATCTATCTGGTGAAATATCCTCTGAAATTGGCAATCTCTTCTCACTGCGCTATATGTTGGACCTGAGCAGCAACTCTCTTTCTGGGCCAATTCCTCAAAACCTTCAAAAGCTTACTTTTTTGCAGATCCTCAATGCCTCACATAACAATCTTTCAGGAGCAATTCCACAACCATTGTCAGGCATGGTCAGTCTTGAATCTATTGATTTTTCTTTCAACAATTTGACAGGTTCAATCCCAAATGGTAGAATTTTTGAACAAGCACCAGGTGAAGATTATATAGGGAACTCAGGCTTGTGTGGAGAAGCAGAAGGTTTAACTCCATGCTCTACAGACAAGTCAGAAGAATTAAACAAAAAGGTTCTTCTTGGTGTTATTATACCTATTTGTGTGCTATTACTAATAGGGATGATTGTTCTTGGAATTCTCATACTACGCAGGCCGGCCAAATTCCATAACAAAGAGAGGAGAAGTACTCAAAACAATGAAAAAGCTACACGCATGGTATGGGGAAGAGATGGAAATTTCAAATTTTCTGATATTGTTCAGGCCACAAATAACTTTGATGAGAGGTGCTTCATTGGAATAGGAGGATCCGGAAGTGTCTACCGCGCAGAATTACCCACAGGTCTAGTTGTTGCAGTAAAAAGGTTCAATTTGACAGATTCTGGTGCCATTCCAGCAACAAATCTCCAGAGTTTTGAGAATGAGATAAGAACTCTTACAGAAGTGAGGCACCGCAACATCATAAAGCTGTATGGGTTCTGTTCCAACAGGGAATGCATGTACCTGGTTTATAAATACATAGACAGAGGTAGTTTAGGAAAAGTGTTGTATGGGGATGAAGGAACATTGAGACTAAGCTGGCCCACAAGGGTGAAAATTGTGCAGGGAATAGCACATGCACTTGTCTACCTGCACAGTGATTGTTCCCCACCAATTGTGCACAGAGATGTGACATTGAATAACATATTATTGGACTCAGAATTTGAACCTTGCCTTGCAGATTTTGGCACAGCAAAGTTGCTCAGCACCAATACAACAAGCTTTACCTCAATTGCTGGGTCCTATGGCTACATGGCTCCAGGTATTCACACCAATTCTTTTCAACTACATAGTTATGGGAATTGTTATACCCCCTCTGAACCACATTCAAACATTTCTGGTGTATACACACGTGTGTGTTATTTCATTCTACCCTTTTTGGGTAGGTGATGTGACACAGTATCAATCAAAACCCTGTATAAAAGCGATTAAAAGTGACTTGTCTCACTATTATCTACTTACAATACTTACACCTTGAATAACTTCTTTTACTGCATTCTATTCTGGTATGGGAACAATCGGCGAAACTGAAAAATGGTAACTGTGGTTACAAATTTCCCCTAATAAGTGGTTAGTGACAAAAAATGAAATTTAATTGCAGAGCTAGCACAAACTATGAGGGTCACAGAAAAGTGCGACGTGTACAGCTTTGGGGTGGTGGCAATGGAGATTATGATGGGGAAGCACCCAGGAGATCT
The DNA here is from genome assembly GCA_003255065.1 of Cercis canadensis. Classification (NCBI taxonomy): domain Eukaryota; kingdom Viridiplantae; phylum Streptophyta; class Magnoliopsida; order Fabales; family Fabaceae; genus Cercis; species Cercis canadensis. Next base: position 291,633 of record QAOA01001277.1, read on the forward strand.
CTTGGCTTCTCTATCTTGTTCAATGAAGGATTTTCAGATGCTTCTGAAGGATGAGCTAGACCAAAGGCTTCCACCTCCAACGGGGAGATTAGCCGAAGAAGTAGTGCTGATAGTGATAATAGCCTTGGCATGCACGCGTAATAATCCAGAGTCGAGACCTACCATGCGTTCTGTGTCACAAGAGCTATCAGTGAACAAACTGGCTCGCCTTTCGGAGCCCTTTCGCATGATAACCATTGACAAGTTAATGGAAATAGGGTTTCAGAAATAGAACCACGTCCGACTTTGGTGTCTTTGCTATACTACCTTAAAATCATACTCTTTCTAAAAAATATTACATCAGACTTTGAATATAGTGTATAGTATTTTACTTTGACACTAAACGGCACTAAATGGTATTGAAATCCTTCTTCAAGCTTGGAAGTCCCATATTGTTCAAACATAAAATCGTAATCATCAGTAAAAAAGAGAAAAATATTTAATATTTAAACTCTTAATTAAAAATATTATGAATAGTAATACCACAGCTACCACTATACTTCTATTGCATGTTCAATTGATGTAATATTAAAATTTCAATATATAAATATATGTGCAAAATTAGTAATTCGTGAATTATATATGTATACTTTTTAAGTCATAAATTATTAGACTAAAACCATATTTTGATCACTCATTGGTATAAGCACTATTAGTTTAGTCCCTCACTCTTAAAGTTTCTCAGTTTGGTCCATCACTCCCTATTTCCGCCTTAGTTAAAACACTTTGAAAGTCTACTACTGTTGGAGTTAACGGAAGTGCTTATTTGTGACTGTTATGTATGATGTGGCATGTTGTTTTAATTGTGATTCACCCTCTGTGAGTCAGCTACTAATGGAGTTAACGGTGGGTTTCACACTAGGTAGAAAATAACAATGACACGTCATACATAACGGTGACACATAGGCAGATTTGTCAATTCTTTTAACAACTAAAACCTCATTTTTGTCTTTCACTATATTGGGTGTTCTCAATTTTGTCCCCCATTGCATTATTTTCTCAATTGAGTCCCTGACTTATGAAATTCGTTTCAATTAAATCCTTTCGTCTAACTTCTATTAACTTGATTGACAAAAATGCTAATGTGGCTGTTAAAAAGTGATGTGACACCGTTAAATGCCACATCCCAGGTGGACGGTTCAATCAAAATGACGTTGTTTTCATTTTAAAATAATTGAAAAATGTTTTTCTTCTTCGTTGCTCATCCATTTATTCAGAGACTGGTTCACCCATATCTTTCTTTTCGCTTCCTCCATTGCTTCATTTGCTTTGCATTGATTCAATCTCTCTCCCTTTGTGCTTACTTCCTCTTTGTTCCATTTACCATTTTTCCCTTCGTCCCCACCCACTGCACTCTCAAACCAAATCCATTTCTACCACCATCAACGTTGGGTTGTTTTATCTATTCAACTCAAAGTCTCATCACTTTTTTTCTAGTACCGATTCACAGTAACTTTCAAACCCTTCATCAAAACCCATTTTTTGAAACCCTAAACCACCCAAATCCTTTGATTTGCCTTCGCAATCCAATTGGTTGGTAGTTGTAGATATAAACTTCTTAATCTAGAAAAAAAAAAAAAAAAACTCATATGAATATCGTTGACTATAGTTAGGGTTTATCTAATAGCAAAAAAAAGAGTCTTTTTTTTCGTCGTTTTTATTCCCAATCGCATTTTGGTGCTAGGTTTTTATTGGGTATAGGAATGTTGGGTCCTGGGTTACAGTTTAGGCGGTGCATGCACAGTATGGAGAAGTTTTTTGAACTTGCTTTCGGGCGATGCCCTTACTAAAGGACCGGATAAGCAGCTAGATCGATTCCTAACAGTAAGAGGATTGGCAAATCTTTCTTTCCTTAAAACACAGGATTTTAATTGGGTTTTGGGCGAGACTGCACCATCAAGATACAAATTGGGGTCATCACTGCTGTAGTGTTGTGAGCTAGGTCTCTAGAGTCACTCTGCCTCTGCTCCATTCCTTTCTTTCTTTATCACCGAGAGTTCCCTTACTTATAGGCAAGAAAAGCAAAGAGGGTTGTTGGCACAAAGAAATTAAAGCTGCTTCTCTTCTAGCTTTCAAAGAGCTTCTTCTTGGCATCACTTCGCCCTTTTCATCCCTTCCCCCAGATACGGCTGCAAAGCAAGGAAAGGTAGATGCCAGTTTGCTTTAGACTTGGAGTTCGAAGTGAAAGGTAAATTGGCTAGGGAGAGTTATGGGTCTCCTCCTCCTCGTTCTAATTCTGCTTCCCCATGTACGAAGCAGTTGAAGAAAGCTTAAGCCGATAAAGAACGTGATGGTGAGCGTGAGAGTGAGAGGAATCATGGGAGTAGCAGAGGGGGTGACAGGGAGAGGGATAGAGGATAAGGGTCAAATAAAGATTCAGGGAGTGAGCGAAAGGAGAAAAGGTCTTCTGGGAGGGATGAAGATAACAATAATTATAATGATAGTGGTAGAAACAAGTCTTCAAGATCAAGGCATGAGAGGTCTGGTGCTTCTTCAGAGCACCATCACAATGGCAGGAGTAGGCACAGATCTCAGTCTCCTCCACAGACAGTGGCTGCTAATGCTAGAGCTCGTGAGGTGTCTGGTGATATCCAACCCTTCAAATAATGATCCAACCCAAAACAGCGTCGTTTTAGGGAACATCTAAGTGGTGTGTTCACTTGGATGTCCAGCGTGGCATTTAACAGTGACACATCTCTTTAATAGCCACATCAGTATTTCCGTCAGTGAAGTTAGTGGAAGTTAGGCGGAATGATTTAATTGAAGTGAATTTCATAAGTCAGGGACTTAACTGAAAAAATATTGCAGTGGGGGACGAAATTGAGAACGCTTAATATAGTGAGGGACGAAAATGAAGTTTTAGTCTTTTTTTAACTAATCGACACATAGATGGAACGATCACATTGTAGCTTAATTGAGAAGTGAGGGACCAAATTGATAAACTTTGAAACTAACAGACCAAAGTGAGAAAATTACAAGAAATTAAATTAAATTTGAAGCTAAAATTAAATTCTAATATGATTTACAGATTTATTTCACAAGAAATTACAACCAATTAAAGAAAAAAAATACGAAGTATTCATGCCATTCTTTCATGGGGTTAGGGAGAAAATTTTCAGAGAAAGAGAAAGAGCATAGTTGTGGTCAAATCTCAAATCTTTTCCCTTGCTCTTTCGTGCAAGTGTGTTGTGACTTGTGAGACTTGAGAGTTTGGGAAATCACAAAGAAAGTGTTAGGCTTTTAAGGGTATTTTTGTCCAATTAATAATGGGAGAGGTGGGTAAATAATGTAAATTATAATAGTTTGGGGAATAAATATAAAAATCTAAGGAGTATATGAGAATAGTTTAAAGTTTTACGTGCTTAATATAGATTTTCAAAAATTCAGGGGTGACAAACAAAATTTTCCCATTCTAAGAATTGAAATTTTCACAAGTTCGTGGGCGAGGCAAACCAAAGCTTCCTCTACAAATTTTCTATTAGAATCTTTCAGTAAAAGCAAACTCCCACTCGGTCTATCCTGCACCATCATTAATTATCATCTTCAACCTTGAGTAATTTTCATAAGGTAGCACTGGATATGTCATCTCTTAATACTTATATTTATATTATATCTAAGGTTACGGAGAATGAAGAAGGAACTTAGCCTCAATAAACTGTATCCAAGTCAACCCATCATAAAATCTACCTTAAGAACAAGATGTACACTTTCGATATAAAAGATGAACTAGAAAATAAAATATATAAGCAAACAAGTTTTAAACAATTGATTTCTAGGCTAGCTCTAACATACCCCAAGCATGGATCAAGGTATGGATACCTGATATGACAAACCAATAACATTTACACGCATGGTCATAGATTTGTGAAAATATATGGGTTGCGCTGCTGCATTTTTGCTCGCTTGAATAAATATGGGTCATTTTGGCCCAATTCGAATTTCTCACAGGCTAATTCGGGCTCAAGCTGGAATTTTGTGCTTTTTCCCTCTCTATAAAAGTTTGGACTTTGGAGTTTGGACAATAAAAAATAAGTATTTAAGTTAAGCTTAATTAACAAAAAAAAAAAAGGCCTATATCTTTACTTTTAGTATTTTTCATTTATTTATACAAATTGAGCAATTAAAATGACNAAGTGAGGCACCGCAACATCATAAAGCTGTATGGGTTCTGTTCCAACAGGGAATGCATGTACCTGGTTTATAAATACATAGACAGAGGTAATTTAGGAAAAGTGTTGTATGGGGATGAAGGAACATTGAGACTAAGCTGGCCCACAAGGGTGAAAATTGTGCAGGGAATAGCACATGCACTTGTCTACCTGCACAGTGATTGTTCCCCACCAATTGTGCACAGAGATGTGACATTGAATAACATATTATTGGACTCAGAATTTGAACCTTGCCTTGCAGATTTTGGCACAGCAAAGTTGCTCAGCACCAATACAACAAGCTTTACCTCAATTGCTGGGTCCTATGGCTATATGGCTCCAGGTATTCACACCAATTCTTTTCAACTACATAGTTATGGGAATTGCCATACCCCCTCTGAACCACATTCAAACATTTCTGGTGTATACACACGTGTGTGTTATTTCATTCTACCCTTTTTGGGTAGGTGATGTGACACAGTATCAATCAAAACCCTGTATAAAAGCGATTAAAAGTGACATGTCTCACTATTATCTACTTACAATACTTACACCTTGAATAACTTCTTTTACTGCATTCTATTCTGGTATGGGAACAATCCGAGAAACTGAAAAATGGTAACTGTGGTTACAAATTTCCCCTAATAAGTGGTTAGTGACAAAAAATGAAATTTAATTGCAGAGCTAGCACAAACTATGAGGGTCACAGAAAAGTGCGACGTGTACAGCTTTGGGGTGGTGGCAATGGAGATTATGATGGGGAAGCACCCAGGAGATCTCTTGGCTTCTCTATCTTGTTCAATGAAGGATTTTCAGATGCTTCTGAAGGATGAGCTAGACCAAAGGCTTCCACCTCCAACGGGGAGATTAGCCGAAGAAGTAGTGCTGATAGTGATAATAGCCTTGGCATGCACGCATAATAATCCAGAGTCGAGACCTACCATGCGTTCTGTGTCACAAGAGCTATCAGTGAACAAACGGGCTCGCCTTTCGGAGCCCTTTCGCATGATAACCATTGACAAGTTAATGGAAATAGGGTTTCAGAAATAGAACCACGTCCGACTTTGGTGTCTTTGCTATACTACCTTAAAATCATACTCTTTGTAAAAAATATTACATCAGACTTTGAATATAGTGTATAGTATTTTACTTTGACACTAAACGGCACTAAATGGTATTGAAATCCTTCTTCAAGCTTGGAAGTCCCATATTGTTCAAACATAAAATCGTAATCATCAGTAAAAAAGAGAAAAATATTTAATATTTAAACTCTTAATTAAAAATATTATGAATAGTAATACCACAGCTACCACTATACTTCTATTGCATGTTCAATTGATGTAATATTAAAATTTCAATATATAAATATATGTGCAAAATTAGTAATTCGTGAATTATATATGTATACTTTTTAAGTCATAAATTATTAGACTAAAACCATATTTTGATCACTCATTGGTATAAGCACTATTAGTTTAGTCCCTCACTCTTAAAGTTTCTCAGTTTGGTCCATCACTCCCTATTTCCGCCTTAGTTAAAACACTTTGAAAGTCTACTACTGTTGGAGTTAACGGAAGTGCTTATTTATGACTGTTATGTATGATGTGGCATGTTGTTTTAATTGTGATTCACCCTCTGTGAGTCAGCTACTAATGGAGTTAACGGTGGGTTTCACACTAGGTAGAAAATAACAATGACACGTCATACATAACGGTGACACATAGGCAGATTTGTCAATTCTTTTAACAACTAAAACCTCATTTTTGTCTTTCACTATATTGGGTGTTCTCAATTTTGTCCCCCATTGCATTATTTTCTCAATTGAGTCCCTGACTTATGAAATTCGTTTCAATTAAATCCTTTCGTCTAACTTCTATTAACTTGATTGACAAAAATGCTAATGTGGCTGTTAAAAAGTGATGTGACACCGTTAAATGCCACATCCCAGGCCTACGTGGACGGTTCAATCAAAATGACGTTGTTTGCATTTTAAAATAATTGAAAAATGTTTTTCTTCTTCGTTGCTCATCCATTTATTCAGAGACTGGTTCACCTATATCTTTCTTTTCGCTTCCTCCATTGCTTCATTTGCTTTGCATTGATTCAATCTCTCTCCCTTTGTGCTTACTTCCTCTTTGTTCCATTTACCATTTTTCCCTTCGTCCCCACCTACTGCACTCTCGAACCAAATCCATTTCTGCCACCATCAACGTTGGGTTGTTTTATCTATTCAACTCAAAGTCTCATCACTTTTTTTCTAGTACCGATTCACAGCAACTTTCAAACCCTTCATCAAAACCCATTTTTTGAAACCCTAAACCACCCAAATCCTTTGATTTGCCTTCGCAATCCAATTGGTTGTAGTCGTAGATATAAACTTCTTAGGAGGTTTCTTAGATACTTTTAGTATTTATGTAGTATGTCATACTACATAGGAATAACCAATAAATAAATGACATGTGTACAAATTAATTGTTTTTAAGTTTATTTAAAAAATTAAATAAATTATATTTTATATATAATAAAATATGAAAATTATGTATGTTTGCCACATCAGTGTAGTATGACATACTTACATAGTATCATAGAATCCCCGAACTTCTTAATCTAGAAAAAAAAAAAAAAAAAAAACTCATCTGAATATCGTTGACTATAGTTAGGGTTTATCTAATAGCAAAAAAAAGAGTTTTTTTTCATCGTTTTTATTCCCAATCACATTTTGGTGCTAGGTTTTTATTGGGTATAGGAATGTTGGGTCTTGGGTTACAGTTTAGGCGGTGCATGCATAGTATGGAGAAGTTTTTTGAACTTGCTTTCAGGCGATGCCTTTACTAAAGGACCGGATAAGCAGCTAGATCGATTCCTAACAGTAAGAGGATTGGCAAATCTTTCTTTCCTTAAAACACAGGATTTGAATTGGGTTTTGGGCGAGACTGCACCATCAAGATACAAATTGGGGTCATCACTGCTGCAGTGTTGTGAGCTAGGTCTCTAGAGTCACTCTGCCTCTGCTCCATTCCTTTCTTTCTTTATCACCGAGAGTTCCCTTACTTATAGGCAAGAAAAGCAAAGAGGGTTGTTGGCACAAAGAAAAGCTGCTTCTCTTCTAGCTTTCAAAGAGTTTCTTCTTGGCATCACTTCGCCCTTTTCATCCCTTCCCCCAGATACGGCTGCAGAGCAAGGAAAGGTAGATGCCAGTTTGCTTAAGACTTGGAGTTCGAAGTGAAAGGTAAATTGGCTAGGGAGAGTTATGGGTCTCCTCCTCCTCCTCCTCGTTCTAATTCTGCTTCCCCATGTACGAAGCGGTTGAAGAAAGCTCAAGCCGATAAAGAACGTGATGGTGAGCGTGAGAGTGAGAGGAATCATGGGAGTAGCAGAGGGAGTGACAAGGAGAGGGATAGAGGATAAGGGTCAGATAAAGATTCAGGGAGTGAGCGAAAGGAGAAAAGGTCTTCTGGGAGGGATGAAGATAACAATAATTATAATGATAGTGGTAGAAACAAGTCTTCAAGATCAAGGCATGAGAGGTCTGGTGCTTCTTCAGAGCACCATCACAATGGCAGGAGTAGGCACAGATCTCAGTCTCCTCCATAGACAGTGGCTGCTAATGCTAGAGCTCGTGATGAGGTGTCTGGTGATATCCAACCCTTCAAATAATGATCCAACCCAAAACGACGTCGTTTTAGGGAGCATCTAAGTGGTGTGTTCACTTGGATGTCCAGCGTGGCATTTAACAGTGACACATGTATTTCCGTCAGTGAAATTAGTGGAAGTTAGGTGGAATGATTTAATTGAAGTGAATTTCATAAGTCAGGAACTCAACTGAAAAAATATTGCAGTGGGGGACGAAATTGAGAATGCTTAATATAGTGAGGGACGAAAATTGAATTTTAGTCTTCTTTTAACTGATCGACACATAGATGGAACGATCACATTGTAGCTTAATTGGGAAGTGAGGGACCAAATTGATAAACTTTGAAACTAACAGACCAAAGTGAGAGCTCCTCTACTAGTGGAGGATCAAAATAAGGTCTTAGTCAAAAAAAAAAAAAATTAAAAGTTTGAAGCTAAATTAAATTCTAATCAACCCATTAAAATGGAAGTTTGAAGCTAAAATTAAATTCTAATATGATTTACAGATTTATTTCACAAGAAATTACAACCAATTAAAGAAAAAAATACGAAGTATTCATGCCATTCTTTCATGGGGTTAGGGAGAAAATTTTCAGAGAAAGAGAAAGAGCGTAGTTGTGGTCAAATCTCAAATCTTTTCCCTTGCTTTTTCGTGCAAGTGTGTTGTGACTTGTGAGACTTGAGAGTTTGAGAGTTTGGGAAATCACAAAGAAAGTGTTAGGCTTTTAAGGGTATTTTTGTCCAATTAATAATGGGAGAGGTGGGTAAATAATGTAAATTATAATAGTTTGGGGAATAAATATAAAAATCTAAGTAGTATATGAGAATAGTTTAAAGTTTTACGTGCTTAATATAGATTTTCAAAAATTCAGGGGTGACAAACAAAATTTTCCCATTCTAAGGATTGAAATTTTCACAAGTTCGGGGGCGAGGCAAACCAAAGCTGCCTCTACAAATTTTCTATTAGAATCTTTCAGTAAAAGCAAACTCCCACTCGGTCTCTCCTGCACCATCATTAATTATCATCTTCAAACTTGAGTAATTTTCATAAGGTAGCACTGGATATGTCATCTCTTAATACTTATATTTATATTATATCTAAGGTTACCGAGAATGAAGAAGGAACTTAATTAGCCTCAATAAACTGTATCCAAGTCAACCCATCATAAAATCTACCTTAAGAACAAGATGTACACTTTCGATATAAAAGATGAACTAGAAAATAAAATATATAAGCAAACAAGTTTTAAACAATTGATTTCTAGGCTAGCTCTAACATACCCCAAGCATGGATCAAGGTATGGATACCTGATATGACAAACCAATAACATTTACACGCATGGTCATAGATTTGTGAAAATATATGGGTTGCGCTGCTGCATTTTTGCTCGCTTGAATAAATATGGGTCATTTTGGCCCAATTCGAATTTCTCACAGGCTAATTCGGGCTCAAGCTGGAATTTTGTGCTTTTTCCCTCTCTATAAAAGTTTGGACTTTGGAGTTTGGACAATAAAAAATAAGTATTTAAGTTAAGCTTAATTAACCAAAAAAAAAAAGGCCTATATCTTTACTTTTAGTATTTTTCATTTATTTATACAAATTGAGCAATTAAAATGACTATTTCAATCAATATATATATATAAAGAGAATACATGGCCTCAAGATATGACGTGCCAAAATACATAGTGACATATATCACAATTTTTCATACATTCATTTATGCATCTTCCCTCCTCTATTAGAGTTTGGACTATAAAAAATAGGTATTTAAGTTAAGCTTAATTACAAAAGCAAAGGCCTATATTCTTTTCTTTTAGTATTTTTCATTCATTTATACAAATTGTTTCCATATAAACTTTTTTTTCTTTTTGGTCAAACTGTAATATATTAAACAAGCTAAGAAGAGGTACAAAGTCTAGGGAACAAAGTTCCCCTAACATCAGCAACAAAACAAGGAAAGATAAAAGACGGAACTAAATCAAAGATAACTAGGTCTTCATGCATACTTAGACCTCTCTCCATCAGCCACTTGGTTGCCTTCTCTAAACGTGTGTTGAATCTGGACTGAGGATATCTTCCTCATCAGCAACCTGCACATGTCGATTAGAGTACTCCATGGATGAGTTACAAAAAAATTAGGCAACTGCAAAGCGTTTACAGCAATAAGAGAATCTGATTCTAGGACTAGGCATTGGATATCTAGGCTAACAGCCAGCTCTAACCCTTTTTTAATGCTCCAAAGTTCCCCTTTGTTGACTGTACTATGACCAATATTCCCCATGAAACTTGAAAACCATTCCCCTTGGTGGTTTCTAATAACGCCCCCTATGCCTATGATGCTTGGGTTACTAGAAGCTGAGGCGTCACAGTTAAGCTTAAACCAGTTTGAGGAGGGGGGACACCAATTCATGACAATGATGTTGAGCTTGGTTGGTGTGCCATGCGAAGTGCCAATGTAGAAAAACTTAGAGGCAAGAGCTAAAGCTCTTTGGAAAGAAGAGACAAAGGAGATGTCTTTGGACAAATAAAATAACTATTTCAATTAGGCCTAATAGCCAAAACAATTAAACAAGGCACAAAGTCTTCTAGCCTAATTTTTTATATAAGAAAATGTGAAAAAAAAAGGATAGGGTTAGCCGGCTGGCTTGTTTATCTTGCAGCTCATGTAGAGTTGGGCTAGCCATTTGTTGGCTTGTTTAAAATTTAGGCTGGCCTTACTCGTCCCAAATGACACCAAGCCAAGCTAGCCGGTGTTGATAGTTCTACGTGTTCACCACTTTTGGTCCCACTCCTTCGAATAACCCTCCATTCTAGTTTTACCAATTTTTCAATATCACCATGGGAGTAATTTAAAAAGCTTAATTGTAGTTTTAATCCTCATATTTTAGCACAACAAACAATTTGGTCACTTATTATGAAAATTAACTATTTGGTCACTCTATTTTTATAAAATGAACAGTTTTAATCATTCTCCTAAATTCCATCTAAAATCTAACAACACTCGTTGATGTTGCAATGAAAAATTAGTTACACGTTGACACTAACTCTCTCATCCCTCTCTCTTCATCCTCTCCTCCCTCGCAAATCACAAAACCCTGCAGATGACAAATATGATGAAGACAAGGATAGACTCGAGGTACTTGATGAACAGTATTTTTATACATTAGTTGACCACCATATTTGATTTCGTAAACCTATTTTATGCTTAATTGAGTGGGCTTAGCCTTATTTCATTAGTTTGAGTTTATATTGGGTTTAATTGTTTTATTCAGCATTATTAGGATTTTGATACTGTCTTTGTATTTTTGGTATATCTTTAGTTTTCTATGGCTAAAATTCATGAATATTCCCTTGTAGGAAAGCTAAAAGGATTATCTACAACTTTCATTTAGACCTCCAAGGCCAATTCGGACGTTTAGTGGGTCAGAGTAGAGATGTTGTTGCTGGGTCCTAACCTGTGTGAAGACTTTGGGCCATAACTTTGGCTGTGGGAGTCTTATGGACCTGAAACTTCCACCATTGGAAAGCTAAAACATAGGGCTTCAACTCTCATGAAGACCACTTTGCCAAACTATGACGTTTTGATGGTGATATTTTCCTTCGAAGTCAACTAACCAGACCAGAGAGCTGTGTGCACTTAGAGGAGCCTAACTCCCTCATTTCAGACCCAATAAGGCCCAAACCGAGGCCCATTTGAAGCTGAGGTCTAGAGGTTTAAACCTAACTTAGGGATAATTTGGGTGTGCATTTTAATTAGGGGTTTATAATTAGGTTAAAGTAGGCAACATTTTGAGTATTCATTCTGAGAATTATAGTTTTTAGACAGTTTTCATTTCTTATCTTGAAAATTCTGGAGCTCACTGAACCATGGCTTTCTTCCTCCATTGGAGCTTAGATTTCATGACCATGGAGAAGTAGAACGTTTGTAACCTAGCTAAGACCCTTGAATTAATCGGTTGGATTTTAAGATTATGCACTTAATTGGATTAAACTTAATGAAATTCTGTCTTCTTTGGATTTCTGTCTTGCTTTAGTTTTTGTATGGATTCATGGAAATCTTTGTGATTTATATGGATTTTGAAGTAGAAAACATAATTTAAATTGATTAATCTTTAATCTGTAGTCAGAATTCAGAGAAGTTATGTTATGCTAATTGATGTTCGGTTATTAAATTTATCCACTAATTGCTTAGTCTTTGTGATTGTAAGATTAGTGATTGCATGTAGTTAATCGAATCTTGAGTGATAACTTAGAAGGAACAATTAGTCATAATTAGAGATTTCAATTGTGATTAAACTCAATTAGCAGTGTTGTGCATTAGGACTTGATTACTCATGTTAATCTAGGATAAATTAAACCGGTTATTGATGGATGTCTAACTAGGTTACGTTTTTAGTTAATTGAATTAATCATTGTTTAATTATGCATTTTTACAATTTGAAAATATATTTTGTTTTAAAAATCTCTTGTTCTTAATCTTGAAATTATTAATTACACATTACTTTTTTTGAGAGAGACAACCCAGATTATGCTTTCTATTGCATTCTAATTATGGGATTCGGTTTAATTTAATTAAATTAGTGATAAGTCCAATCAATACTCATTTCACTCGGTCATATGTTTTACTCATATCAAGTTTGATAGCTATATACATCATTCATTAATTTTTTTAAAAATATATCATCTCATGAGCAATAAAGATAATATTTGAAATGAGTTGCCTTTAATAATAGCACTGTAACTTGGGTTAATAAATAAATCCATAAGATGCTGCAAATGACCGACCACAATTTTTGAAATAATTTTCTATAAAATGCTGCACAAGCTAATAGGTTTGAGTGGCCCCCATATCCTCTGCATGGTTCACCTTCGAAATTAGGGGGAGATCACATTTAAAGATGGGAGGCCACTATAGTACCCGGAGTATGGCCTCGGGTATTAATACCATGGCTTATAANAGGATAGGGTTAGCGGGCTGGCTTGTTTATCTTGCAGCTCATGTAGAGTTGGGCTAGCCATTTGTTGGCTTGTTTAAAATTTAGGCTGGCCTTACTCGTCCCAAATGACACCAAGCCAAGCTAGCCGGTGTTGATAGTTCTACGTGTTCACCACTTTTGGTCCCACTCCTTCGAATAACCCTCCATTCTAGTTTTACCAATTTTTCAATATCACCATGGGAGTAATTTAAAAAGCTTAATTGTAGTTTTAATCCTCATATTTTAGCACAACAAACAATTTGGTCACTTATTATGAAAATTAACTATTTGGTCACTCTATTTTTATAAAATGAACAGTTTTAATCATTCTCCTAAATTCCATCTAAAATCTAACAACACTCGTTGATGTTGCAATGAAAAATTAGTTACACGTTGACACTAACTCTCTCATCCCTCTCTCTTCATCCTCTCCTCCCTCGCAAATCACAAAACCTTGCAGATGACAAATATGATGAAGACAAGGATAGACTCGAGGTACTTGATGAACAGTATTTTTATACATTAGTTAACCACCATATTTGATTTCGTAAACCTATTTTATGCTTAATTGAGTGGGCTTAGCCTTATTTCATTAGTTTGGGTTTAATTGTTTTATTCAGCATTATTAGGATTTTGACACTATCTCTATATTTTTGGTATATCTTTAGTTTTCTATGGCTAAAATTCATGAATATTTCCTTGTAGGAAAGCTAAGAGGATTATCTACAACTTTCATTCAGACCTCCAAGGCCAATTCAGACGTTCAGTGGGTCAAATATAACCCGGAAGTCAGAGTAGAGATGTTGTTGCTGGGTCCTAACCCGGGTGAAGACTTTGGGCCATAACTTTGGCTGTGGGAGTCTTATGGACCTGAAACTTCCACCATTGGAAAGCTAAGACATAGGGCTTCAACTCTCATGAAGACCACTTTGCCAAACTATGACGTTTTGATTGTGATATTTTCCTTCGAAGTCAACTGACCAGACTAGAGAGCTGTATGCATTTAAATGAGCCTAACTCCCTCATTTCAGACCCAATAAGGCCCAAACCGAGGCCCATTTGAAGCTGAGGTCTAGAGGTTTAAACCTAACCTAGGGATAATTTGGGTGTGCATTTTAATTAGGGGTTTATAATTAGGTTAAAGTAGGCAGCGTTTTGAGTATTCATTTTGAGAATTATAGTTTTTAGACAGTTTTCATTTCTTATCTTGAAAATTCTGGAGCTCACTGAACCATGGCTTTCTTCCTCCATTGGAGCTTAGATTTCATGACCATGGAGAAGTAGAACGTTTGTAACCTAGCTAAGACCCTTGAATTAATCGGTTGGATTTTAAGATTATGCACTTAATTGGATTAAACTTAATGAAATTCTGTCTTCTTTGGATTTCTGTCTTGCTTTAGTTTTTGTATGGATTCATGGAAATCTTTGTGATTTATATGGATTTTGAAGTAGAAAACATAATTTAAATTGATTAATCTTTAATCTGTGGTCAGAATTCAGAGAAGTTATGTTATGCTAATTGATGTTCGGTTATTAGATTTATCCACTAATTGCTTAGTCTTTGTGATTGCAAGATTAGTGATTGCATGTAGTTAATCGAATCTTGATTGATAACTTAGAAGGAACAATTAGTCATAATTAAAAATTTCAATTGTGATTAAACTCAATTAGCAGTGTTGTGTATTAGGACTTGATTACTCATGTTAATCTAGGATAAATTAAACCGGTTATTGATGGATGTCTAACTAGGTTACGTTTTTAGTTAATTGAATTAATCATTGTTTAATTCTGCATTTTTACAATTTGAAAATATATTTTGTTTTAAAAATCTCTTGTTCTTAATCTTGAAATTATTAATTACACATTACTTTTCCTGAGAGAGACAACCCGGATTATGTCTTCTATTACATTCTACTTAGGGGATTCGGTTTAATTTAGTTAAATTAGTGATGAGTCCAATCAATACTCATTTCACTCGGTCATATGTTTTACTCATATCAAGTTTGATAGCTATATACATCATTCATTAATTTTTTTTAAAATATATCATCTCATGAGCAATAAAGATAATATTTGAAATGAGTTGCCTTTAATAATAGCACTTTAACTTGGGTTAATAAATAAATCCATAAGATGCTGCAAATGACCGACCACAATTTTTGAAATAATTTTCTATAAAATGCTGCACAAGCTAATAGGTTTGAGTGGCCCCCATATTCTCTGCATGGTTCACCTTCGAAATTAGGGGGAGATCACATTTAAAGATGGGAGGCCACTATAGTACCCGGAGTATGGCCTCGGGTATTAATACCATGGCTTATAAACCAATAAAAATGGAACACGTAGACTTTTGGACCCACCACACCATAAAACCTTCAGCTGTAGGTTTTAGGAAATTGCAGAGCCACCAATTGAATAGTTGAAATTAAGAAAGGACCCACAACTTTTCACTTTTGGACCATCTTCTTCAATCTTCTCCTTCTTCTCCGAACTCAATTTTTCCTCTGTAAGGAGCAATTAGGTTCAGTCTAATAGTTTTTCGTTTTTTCTTTTGAAACAGAAAAATGACGAACTGGTTTAGAGAGAGAGAAAGAGGGGAGGGTAAGCAACTCTACAATGCCCAATTCTCACCCTTCTTGCAATCCAAATTAAAATCTTACTACTAATATTCTAAATCACAAATTGAAACAAATCCAAAGATCCGTTCCCGCACCCCCATCTGTGGAAAATCAAAATCCTTAAATCACCAATCATACTCAACCTAATACCCTTTTTTTTTTCTCTATCCAAAGATATTCATCATTCAAACCCCATACTTCTTACAAATTACCTAATTTCCTCACCACTAAACAATTGCACTTGATCATATTAGTATCATGAAAATATACTCAAAATCATCACATGAAGAAACAAAATTCAATTCGCTGCCATAAAATTCAAACAAATGAACACACAAGAAAATGAAAATACTCAGTTACTTGCTCATTACCTTCTTTAACAGTTTTTCCAACTTTGTTCTTTTTCCAATTGTATCCATCTTTCTTAACCATCTTACACGAAGAATAAGGCGGGCAAAATGAGCCAAACCCAATGGGTTGGCCCGTTTTAGAAAAAAAAAAAAAAGGGGCTAAGTTCTAAAAATTTCAGCATGAATAGAATTGACTAACTTTTTTTTTTTTAGATTAGACCAAATCATATTAGTAAGTGTTATTTTGAAGTATGCACTATTATAATTTGTTTAATTGCTTATACATTTTTATTTTAAATATACAGTTACATGTAATTTTTTTAATACATCTTTAATTCTTTATTTTAGTTTTATTTATTACTTTTATGCATATTTTTTTTTGTTCAATTAGGTTCATTAAATATTTAGCCTAAAATAGCCAAAATCACTAAAAAAAAAAAAAGTTCAAATTCTTATTAGTTTTTAGTCTAATTATAAATAAAAAAAATTCAAAAAAAAAAGAAAAAAAAAAGTGAGTTGACCCATTTAACCGGTGGCCCATGTAAGGTTAGGCTAGACCAACACTTTGCTAGCTCGAATAAAACTAGGTCAAGTCAGGCCGTTTGCCAACTCTCGTCAAGAGAATGACTAAAGACAATTTTAACATTTAGTGCTTTCCACTCCCTTTGTTGCGTCTAATTTGGAATTGTTACATTTAGTTCAAAATTCTATTGCTTGGTGAATTTCTGCCTCAAAAAGAAGGTTAATGGACTAAAATAATAATGTTTTTTTTTAAATTATTTATGCAAAAGGACTGTTTTGAAACTATTTATCTAAATGAAGTTGTTTTAATTAAAATATAATAGGGCAACACGGCAAAAAAGTCCTGCCATATTGCAAGTAGAGGGGAAAAAAAAAATTGCCCCTCTTTCTCCCAACTCTCTCTCTCTCTCTCACAATCCTCTTTTTCTCTTACTCGTTTTGTTTCTCTCCCACATCTTTTTTTCTCTCTCTTGTACCTCTTTCTCTTTCTTTTTCTCTGTTTTGTTTCTCTCTCCATCATCTTTTTTTCCTCTCTCTCTCTCAGTCCTCTTTTTGTTTTAGACTGATTTCACCCTTGGCAGCGATTCCACTATTTAGAGATAGAAGGATTCTAGGATTATGCTGTTTTGCCAAATAGCTAGACTGGCTTTGTCATTTTTTTCTTCAATTTTTTATTCAGAACAACACCATTTTAATAAATTGTTTGTAAATTGCCCCAAATACAATTTTTTGGATCAATAAGCCCAAAATAATAATACAATATTACAGCTATGCTATAAGAACGAAGCATTCATGGGGTTTGTTCCGCCGAAGAACTAAGCTTCTTTGTCGCAAGTGTGGCAACTATATTGGAAATGCGCATAGTGGTTACACTTCATCGTTGCCTCTTGTGTCAGATGGACTAGAATCTACCTCAGCCACTGAAGGACCCAGTCATACAAAATATGACATTCGCATCCGTGCCTTACAGCCTTCATCTTCTGAAGAATCTGGGATCCCCGTTTTTGTTTGAAATACCTGGTTAAGGTTATACTCTGTTCCATCGTGATACTCCATAGTAACAAACAGCGACAATGTAGTTAGAGGATTCATTGAGAGTTCATTAATATATCTAAAGTTCTGATGTTGTAAGTGTTTTCTATTCCTCCTTTATAAAAAAAAAAAAATGACTAATACCTGTATATAAGAGTTGCAAGGATTAAATTTGAAAATTGATGATGCCTATTTTAGACCAGCACGCGGACCTGAGAACACAATGCATCTGTCGTGGGCCTACAAACAAAGAAGAGTTAGGAAGTGGGTGTATGACCCGAGCTCCGATGCTTAAGTTAATTATGTCTGAGCTAATAAAAATGTTTTATTGAGTTGTTGCGAAAAGTCCTCATACCTTTCCTGGAGGGAGTCTTTATACATGAGCCTAGAGGATATGAGAGACATATACCAGTTTGTTGGTATGAGCCTCTGGCTGGATGAGTCTGGTAATATTGGGTCAGATATTGAATATCTACAAAAACTAATAAAAAGAGTGGGATTTGGTCCAAGTTAGTTAATTGAGAAAATTTTCCTGGCAAATATTTATGGATATTAGGGGAAAACAGAGTTGTTCATTTGTGAGAATTAATTGGTAAATTCATTATTGGATTAATGAGATGTATAAAGGATGTAAGCATCAAATTTGCTTTTGTGGTAGTGTTTACAAGGCAATTTTAACTGAGAGAATGGAAAGACGATTTAGAAGCACAAGTCTTAAGATTAGGCAAGACTAAAACCGGGAATAGAATAAGTAGTCTGTATAGTTAAGATTGAGGGGCCAAGAGATGTCAGCAAATGAGTGTTTCAATCATCTTGGTTGACAAGTATGGCTAAGTACAAGGGAAGATTGAAGGACATGTATACTACAGAATTAGGATTAGCTACGACGAAATAGACATTGAAGGATGCTTGTTCAAGGTTGAAATTACAATTNTAGTTATGTCTGAGCTAGTAAAGATGTTCTATTGAGTTGTTACGAAAAGTCCTCATACCTGTCCTAGAGGGGGTCTTTATACATGAGCCTAGAGGATATGAGAGGCATATACCAGTTTGTTGGTATGAGCCTCTGGCTGGATGAGTCTGATGATATTGGGTTAGATATTGAATATCTACAAAAACTAATAAAAAGAGTGGGATTTGGGCTAAGTTAGTTAATTGAGAAAATTTTCCTGGCAAATATTTATGGATATTAGGGGAAAACAGAGTTTTTCATTTGTGAGAATTAATTGGTAAATTCATTATTGGATTAATGAGATGTATAAAGGATGTTAGCATCAAATTTGCTTTTGTGGTAGTGTTTACAAGGCAATTTTAACTGAGAGAATGGAAAGACGATTTAGAAGCACAAGTCTTAAGATTAGGCGAGACTAAAACCGGGAATAGAATAAGTAGTCTGTATAGTTAAGATTGAGGGGCCAAGAGATGTCAGCAAATGAGTGTTTCAATCATCTTGGTTGACAAGTATGGCTAAGTACAAGGGAAGATTGAAGGACATGTATACTACAGAATTAGGATTAGCTACGACGAAATAGACATTGAAGGATGCTTGTTCAAGGTTGAAATTACAATTTTGCCGATTGCTGTGTGTCCCACTATTAGGCATTATCCATTTGGAACTTAGAAGACAAGTTTTGTAAGTATCAGGGTCATATGAATGAAAATCAGCAAAGAAAACTAGAAAGGTCACCGGCAGGTAAAAATAGCATATACTCAATGGATATAGTGATAAACGAACTACAAATTATTTTAATGAAAACTAGTTCAGCACGACAACCATTGTGGAAACTCTTAACTGAACAAACTTAAAAGCAACAAAACCCAACTACGCAAAAGGTGCAGCAGAAAAATCATAAGTCAAGATAAGAAGCATAGGTTCAATTCAAACGAAAAATCTTGCTCTTAAGTCTTAACACACAAAAATTGACGTGAAATGGTCCCAAACTCTCGTATCATGTAGAACGGTCTTTGAAGTTCATAGAAAAGTCTTTTTTTATGGGTTTCTGGTATTCTAAAGACCCAAGTTACTTTCTTATCTTATTCCCCTTGTGTACAGGCTTTGGTAACTCAAGTTTCCCCAATAGAGTTTCCTGGCACTATCCCACCCTTTTGCTTTTTGGTACTTTTATCTATTGTTAGCACAATATTGAACCCTGTTTCTGCCACCAAAGATTGTAACTTTCCTGCCATCTTTAACTTTGGTGACTCAAACTCTGATACTGGTGGCTTGGCAGCTTCTCTTTCAGCACCAATGGATGAGGTGTTCCGGTGCGATGAGGATAAGTTCAGCTCGTACCCACAAGTTCCGCAGCTGCCAAAGAGAAAGAAAATAGATATTGAATGTACCACAGTGACCACTAAAAATGCCATTGAAGTCCTTAACATGCCACGTAAGCGGTTAACAGTGATACATCATCATTCTTGTTACCTGTTAACAGACCTAATTAACGATGAACTATTTTGTTATGGATATCTAATATTTTAAAAACTATTTTGTAGTTATTAATCTTTTAAAAACTATTTTGTTAAAACTCAAAATCTTTCGAGCACACAAATATAAGTTTACTCAAATATTTATTATAGTACTAAAATCAAATCATTCCAATAAAAGACAAGTTAAATCACAGTATGATTAAAAGTTCTAAAATTTTGCACATATCTTTACAGGGCCTTGCTCGTGTCCACAATTCAATTATACCAATGACATAAAAAGGTTTCCCTAACCACGTAACGATGCCCGAGGAACAGCAGGTAAACCGAATTCATCATCAGCCTGTAAGAATCAAAGCAAGCAATCAAGGAGAAGACAATGCATGAACTAATCAACTATAATTCAGTTCCCAAACTAAGCTTAATGCAAAAACCCCCTAATTAGTGGTTGAATAGACATTGCTTGACCAAAATAAAGAACATAGTTTCTGACATTGATTACAGAACCATGACCCATCTGTATGTAAGGAAGCGACCAACAGCAGCATTTAAGAAAACAGAAAGTTAAGAAAGCCTATCTAAGGAAACAAGCATTGATAAGGCACATCCTTCAACTTCAAAGATCCCAAAGAAGTTGATGAAGCCAGTACACTAATAGAAATTTAAGTTACTTATGTAAAAGTCAAATTTCATTGACACGTTGTAGTTGGGACCATGTAGTGAGTTCTACATGTCTTCCAAATGTTATTAGAAGTTAATGAGTGCTTTAGTAGCATAAAGTTCAGGTCAAAATTAATGAGGGCTTTGACACCGATCTGTTTTAGAAATGGAGTTCAAGTATAGGCTAGGCTTCAGGTCAATAGTTGAATGATAAAGAAAGCCCATAGATTATGTGCTAAAACAAGCCCAAGGACACTCCTTTCCGCTCACTGATCGAAAACAACTTCAGCCAATTTCAACCCTTCTCCAGACCTACTTAAACTTCTTCCACTTTGAATAACAATTTTCTGAATTCCAATTCCTACAACCTACGTTTGTCTTTTGCCCTTCATATTCATGCAAAAAACAATTTGAATAATCTCGGATGCTATTGGCTGGCAATTCAGCAGCCTTAATCGTCATCTATTTCTAAACTGCTTTATAAACCGAAGTCCCACCTATCTATAAGAATTTCTTTCATAGTTATCCAGACTTCCCCAAAATCTACTAAGCCTAGATTGTTATTATATCAAGGAGATATCTTGCTTTCTTCACATTCTATAATCAAGATTGGCGTTAAATATCCACCAATGTTCCTCTATCCATCATGTTAAATTAAAATCTTTTCAAAAACTTATCATTAATCATTTCATGCTCTTACTGCAGCAGTAAGTCAATATATTTTCATCACAAACTGGGTCTCTAACCAGTATAATATGCCTGGACAAAGTTGCAGCCAGATAAGGCCTAAAGAAAGCCACGAGTCACCAGTTTTAACACCAGAATATTTGCAACTCTTTTAAGAACCTCATTCAATAATACTTATAATCAGTGCTCTATTAAAGAGGGCAAGAAATCATACATGGGCATTGGATCTGCCAGGTGTTCCTGTGGGAGCTGAAGGCAAGTTAAGCTCTGCGTCCAAATCAGGTTGATTGTCAGGTTGGAGGTATGAAGGAACCCCATCAGCTTCAGTCTCATTTCCCATGTCTAATTCCAGCGCGTCAAGCTCTGGTCAACAATAAATTCAATACATATAAATAAACGGAAAAACATAAGTTGAGATACTAACGAAGAGTGAAAGGAAAAAAAGTACTCTCCCTTAAATGCAATGAAAAATAATATTGTGTAAAATTGTGCATCCATGCTATCAAATGCAGCTGATGACTACACAAGCTGAAAATATTTTGAAACACATACTGATGATTGACGTACATCAAAACAGTATAACCATGAAAAGAAAATAGTTGAGCATCATATTGCCCTCATCTTAAAAGGCCAAATTTCTTGGCTTACCACCAATGAGTTCATCTTCATCAATGTCATCACGCACATTGTATCTTCTACCCAAGGTCTCTTGGATTTCATTACTTACATCCATCAAGTCCATCATCTCAACCACATAAACAATTAAGACCAAAAGTTCTTAATATTAGCCAGATAGAAGATATAAGAGAAAAGGGAAGACAGTACAGACATCAATGTCTTGTATCTTAACAGTTTTCATCATTCCCTTCAATTCCCTGTTGGCAGACTTCAAAGCTGTCATCTGGAAAGAGCAGATGAAAGAAAAAACACACAAGAAAATTATACCACTCAGTCATATTCTATATATTTCAAACAAAATATGCTTCCGATGCATCCAGTTTCTCAAAACCTACATATCAGAAAATTCTATGCATAAGTTAATCATATGTCTATAAAGAGACCCCTCCGTAATGACAAATGGCTCGTCCCATACCTCTCATGAGGTAAGCAGCTGGTTCCAAACATGGTACAGATAAAGCTCTGCCTTGTACCAAGCCCCTTAAAGCGCTAACAAGAGAAATGAATGTTTTAAAGTGAATATGGGTACCCCAGTCAACCACATTAATATAACATATAATAGTCATCTTCAAATTTTTAGAAACTTACAATAATTAAAAGCATCAAAAGAATTTATGTTCTAGAATCAAGATTAACTCCACATGACAAACCATAAAACAGGATCCACAAAAAGTAATAGTTTTCCCCTCTCAATGACCTAAAACAGAGCTGCAAAATTCCCACCCATCTTATACCCAGCTTTAAGCCAGGAGGGGCAGCTTTGCTGTAGATGATTTAATGAGCCCTTCAGCAACTTTTAACTATATATTTTTTCTATTCTATTTTGAGTTAAAGCATTCAGATATCCTTTCCTTACAGATCAAGGCAGTATGATATATGGGTATGGGGAGAAAAAAGAGTTCAACATTAAGCTTATGAAGAAACTATAAGCTATTTGGGACATACAGTTTGTTGAACATCTTTAATACCCTCAGCAGCAAATGCAACTTGATCAAGATTGAATGTCTGATTATACAGCATGTCACGCTCCCCTTCATACCTGTCCAGAAGTTGTGCGTTGGCATATGAAAACACACTTCTAAATTGTTCATTTAGCTAAGCACATAAATATTGAAAAGAAAGACCCAATGCTACTATTCATTACCAATATCAATAGGACAAACATCTATGAGCTATACACTTTAGTTTTAGCCTTGCCAAAATATAACAATCACATGAATCCAAGGAAGTAAAATGAGTTTTTTCCAAATTATCCTACAGGTTTATAAAAGGAGCTAACAAAATGATGTGGCCTACAGGAAAGAAAATGAAAGGATATGTAGTGAGGTTGTCAAATATAAATATAAAATGACATTATAACCAAATGAAATGAAACACGATATAACTTTATATTATGGAGGGAAAAAGAACTTCATTAAATAACTGCAAGATACTCATATATATGAACATAATGGATTGTAAAATTCTGATGTAAAACATCACAGTAGAACTCATAAGCATCATATTCATATAGTCATATAGCATATCCAGTTGATGCAGACAATTAAAGTGGTATATGAAGATATAAACCCCTTTGGAAATTCAAAGCTCCTACTAAAGTCAATCATTCATTTCAACTGCAGCAATTAATAGGATAGATACTAATGATGCCTTGCAGGTTCATAAATTGCATAAGGGTCTCTCTCCTAATATGTATGCTATGTGTGGTTCTAGCTTGCATAAAAATCTTTCCTTAGACTTGACACATCACTTTGCATGTAAAGATTCATGTGGAATATCCAGCTCAGTTAAATTTGAAGCTAAGCTGAGTGACATAAGGCCACACTTCTGATCAAACTCATATGTCTTTAAACCAAAAACTACCCCGTTCTTCTGTATGCCAACATACCAAAACCTTACATTATATTTTCATCTTTGACCTATAACTTCTGCTTATTCCTCCGCAATTTGCTGATAAAACTGCAACGAGGGCAATACAAAACCAAATAATAAGGAAATACAAAACAAAGTAGTAAGGAACTTACATTCGCTTTTACTTAAGAACTCTCATGGCTCTAGCTTTAACAGTTTCCTGCGCAGGACCAGGTCTTGTTTTCTTGATCTGTTCTTTATATCAACTAAGTTCAGCATCAAGCTTCTTAATCTTATCCTCCACTGTGTCACCTCTTTTGTTAATCTGGAAAGTATAACATACTTTAGGAATAAATAACTGGATTGATCAATGTGTTCAGCAACTCAAGCAATAGACAAAAATATCAGAAGATAACAGGATTGTAAGTAAGTAAATATATAAAAATAAACCATGAAAAAATTTGTACAAAAAATTATATTAAAACAACAACAGGCTTTTGAAATTCAAGCACCATGACTGAATCAATAACGTAGAAATGTGGAATGCCTCATTATTTCTCTTACATCATAGAGCAGTTAATTTGCTTCTTCAAACGGGGCAACAAAACCAAGAAACAAATGGGAGTAAAAACTACATCAATTGGTTGCTAAAAGCATAACCAGGATTCCACGGAAAAGGGACATAACAAACATTCTGTTCTGTATAGTATCTGTCATTTTATGTTGAACATCAGGCTGAAAGCATCCCTGTGTCACAATGTGGAAAAGAATAAAAAAAAAATAGCTTGCTCATACCTTGCTTGCAAAATATATGGTTATTACTGCATCTTTTCACTTGCAATACCTGAAAAGAAGAGAATCACAAATCGGATAGGTTATACCGTAACCAATTAAGACATTTGACATGTATATACCGCAAATTTAGATGTCAAAGAGAATAAAAGAAAAGTATCACCGAATGGAGCTGAAAGTAGAAAAGGGCTCAGATTTATAATTAGGAACTTGAGGTCGTCCCTTATACATGCTCCAAATCATTAATTTCTCATCTTCTACCTCTGGTGCAGATTCCCCTGACGCAGATGCCAGAAAGCAACCATCAGGACTACTGGCTATATACAGCACTCTGGAATTATGATGCTCAAATTCTACAATATTCTCCATCAATGGGTATTTCCAGACTACGAGCTGATTTCCTGGGACCCCATGAGAGCTGAGCAATTCATCATCTTGACTTTTGGCCCACATCAAAGACAAGACCTCCGAGCCAGTATTCACAGATTTCAAACACTTGCCGGTGTTAGAAGACCAAAATTTGATGAAACCGTCAAGTCCACCAGACACCACCAAGCCATGTTGAAAGGGGCACCAATCAAGGCCTCTAACTGAACCCTGGTGATCAGTGAATTTTGTGCAAAATCCAGAAGGTCTGGCTCTATCCCAAATGTAGGCAGTATTATCAGCCCCACCACTAAGCAACCTCTGACCTCCTGGTGACCATTTAAAACCCAGAACCCCTCCTCGATGACCTGGACCGTAGCTAGCCACAATCCTATTCGAACCAAAATCATAATCGACAATCTTGCCATCATCCCTCCCTATTGTAAGGGTGTCAGTAATGGTATGATTCCAAGCCAAAGAGCCAGTTTTACCTTGGCCAATCCCAGTGGAGGTTAGCTTCCGCTCAGCTGATACATCCCATAACAGAACCTCTCCATTGTACTCGCTAATAGCTATCCGTTCACCATCTGAAGCCCATTTGACACCAGTAATGGGTCCTTCTGCTTCAATTGTGACTATCTTAGAACAAGTTTTGGAATTGAAATCATAGCCATAAAGGGTATCTCCAAATGCAATGGCGATTATATGGTTATTTCCCCAATCCAGTACATGCAGAGCATCATCAGCCAACAGGTTCGGGGCATCTAAAATCTTCACCGGTTCCGAAGGAAATTGACGTCGACGACTAGAAAGCGACTCAGACTGTTCATCACGAACGGGATTAATGGGGGCAGATCGGCGATTGCCAAAGACCAAAATCCGAGAATGATTGAGGCCAAGAGCCGCAGAGAGAAGGCTCTGGTAGCGATTCCGTGGGGGCAAATACAATTCCCCCTTGTGGGTCATCACCGTACGCGCATAGTCCATATCCATGGCTTTGCGATTCGGAATGAAGCGGTCCATGGCTACTAGAGAGAGAAACACAGAGAATTTGAAAGCGCCGCCAAGAAGCGCGAGGAAGAGGCTGAGCAGAGGAGAAGGACCTCGATAAATCGATGAAAAAGCCTGATAAGAAGGCTAATAGGGTATCGGTTCCGGTAGCCGGTGACGGAGGTTGAGCGAGATGCAGAGGATTACAGAGAGAAAAAAAGTCTCAAAGAGAAGAAGATAGAGTGAGAGAGTGAGAATGGAAGAGCATTGCGTTAGGGCTAAGCAATAGTTGTTGGCGCCTGTTATTGCCGCCTCAGTTAGTTAGTTATGATCGGCGGGAAGAGGGCGGGTATAATGCAGCCGTTAAGTCGGTGGCAAACCCTAATTAAATTAACTTTTAATTTTTTATGTTTAGTTGTCCATTTCATTTCAATTGTACATGTCTTTTATTAAACCTTCAATAATTAATTAGTGACTGAATTAAAAAAAAATATTTTTTGGCCAAATATTCAATACCACTTGTGGTATTGATACCTCATGTATAAATTTAGGCAATTTATTTTATAGGTCTTACATATATTTTATCTAAAATAAATAGTATAAAATCATTTTAGTCGTCATCTTTAAATGTGGTATAGATATCACTTGTAGTATTAAATAACTAACCTTATTTTTTGTTAACGGTAATTATATTGTTTCTATTTCCTAGTTACTTGATATTTACATGTTCATACTATTGTCTTAAACATCATAAAAAAATTAATCATATAATGCCTTGATTTCTTTTTCTTTTTCAACTACTAAAAAATGTATGATAGATAGACTGTTTTAACCCAAAGTAGAAAGCACCGTATATAGTTGATGCATGCCGACTAATAATCATTACAAAAATTCGAACCAAAAACATTTTCTTTAACACAGTATAATGCCATGATTTAGAATAAGATAAAGTAATTAGAATTACATGTTTTTATCTTAATATTCATTTTCTCTAAAAAAAAATAATAATTATGTCAATCCAATTTCATTTTTAATAAAATGTAACATTAACTCTTTTTTTTTTTTTTTTTTTTTTTTTTTTTTTTATTTTTTTTTTCTTTTTTTTNAAGCCATTTTTCCTTAAACACCCCAAAAAAAATTTCTTAAAGCTACAAACAAAATTTGTACATAAAGATAAAATTCATTGCTGACGAGTTGTTCACCTGAGACATAAATAATAGGTTTGTCTATTATGCTCGATACAACCGTGTGGGCGTTGGTAACCTTTTTTTACAAAAAGTTACAGAAATTTATGAAAAGTCTGTGCAACCATTTTTTTTTTCAACATGTAACTTTTTCTTTGCAAAATAATTGTCTATATATTTTTTAAAAAAAATTATTGAAAAATTANAAAAAAAAAAAAAAGACAAGTTGCAAAACTTGAAATAAAAAAAGTTATTGTAAAAACTTCACAAATATGCATTGAGCTAGTTCTATAATACACAATACTATTCTAGTGTATGAATACATATATTAGCACAACTAGTAATAGATTGTCATGTACAACTTAGTATCAATACTTGAATATGACAAGAAAAAGTCTTCGGACACCAAATGGCCTATAGTTAAATAATACATAAATCATTCTTAAAGCTTATGAGTTCTTTGTTTGAATCTAAAATCGTAGTTAATATATATAAAAAAAAAATACAAATAAATAAAAATAAAGCTTGAGGCTACTCCAAAAATCACCAGAAATTTAGGAATGTATTTGGTGGGTTCTTGATTCAGCATTGTGAAATATTTGAGGCATTTGTATAGGTATTTAGTTTAAGGATCTTTAGTTTNTATTTGAGGCATTTGTATATGTATTTAGTTTAAGGATCTTTAGTTTGAACTACAGAACTTACAACTTTAAGAATGTTAGAATAATTGATGCTAGCACCAAAGAGTTGGAACTTACTTTATAGTTTGAAACTGTAATTGAATAGATTCAAGACGATTACCAAAGTATAATTTACTAAGAAACTAATTTTTGAGGCTCTTTTTCCAATTACTTTTGGCTATAACTTTGACTTCAAATACAAAACTCGCAATCCTTGAAAAGTTGCTAAATACAACTGCACCACCCACATTTTCCTCTGTCCCCAATTGAAACTCAAGTCACAAGGTAAATTTAACTTGCAAGTAGCATGATTGGTACAATTGTTTCATTTTTCCTCCTCTTCTCTGTGTGTGCCCATGAGCAGGCGCGCATGCATTTCGATCTTTCGTACAAATGATTCCATAAATGTTTATTATAGTACTAAAATCAAATCATTCCAATAAAAGACAAGTTAAATCACAGTATGAATAAAAGTTCTAAAATTTTGAACAAATCTTTACAGGGCCTTGCTCGTGTCCACAATTCAATTATACCAATGACATAAAAAGGTTTCCCTAACCACGTAACGATGCCCGAGGAACAGCAGGTAAACCGAATTCATCATCAGCCTGTAAGAATCAAAGCAAGCGATCAAGGAGAAGACAATGCATGAACTAATCAACTATAATTCAGTTCCCAAATTAAGCTTAATGCAAAAAGCCCCTAATTAGTGGTTGAATAGACATTGCTTGACCAAGATAACGAACATAGTTTCTGTCATTGATTACAGAACCATGAGCCATCTGTATGTAAGGAAGCGACCAACAGCAGCATTTAAGAAAACAGAAAGTTAAGAAAGCCTATTTTATAGGGAAACAAGCATTGATAAGGCAAATCCTTCAACTTCAAAGATCCCAAAGAAGTTGATGAAGTCAGTAGACTATTAGTTTAATTTAAGTTAATCTAGTCAAATTAGAGTCGGAAGTAATTAGGTAAAAGTCAAATTTCATTGACAGGTTGTAGTTGGGACCATGTAGTGAGTTCTACACTGTAACAGACAATTTGAATAATCTCGGATGCTATTGGCTGGCAATTCAGCAGCCTTAATCGTCATCTATTTCTAAACTGTTTTATAAACCGAAGTCCCACCTATCTATAAGAATTTCTTTCATAATTATCCAGACTTCCCCAAAATCTACAAAGCCTAGCTTGTTATTATATCAAGGAGATATCTTGCTTTCTTCACATTCTATAATCAAGATTGCAGTTAAATATCCACCAATGTTCCTCTATCCATCATGTTAAATTAAAATGTTTTCAAAAAGTTATCATTAATCATTTCATGCTTACTGCTGGAGTAAGTCAATATATTTTCATCACAAACTGGGTCTCTAACCAGAATAATATGCCTGGACAAAGTTGCAGCCAGATAATGCCTAAAGAAAGCCAGAAGGAACCAGTTTTAGCACCAGATTATTTGCAACTCTTTTAAGAACCTCATTTAATAATACTTATAATAAGTGCTCTATTAAAGAGGGAAAGAAATCATACATGGGCATTGGATCTGCCAGGTGGTGCTGTTGTATGTCCAGAGGGAGCTGAAGGCAAGTTAATCTCTGACTCGAAATCAGGTTCATTATCAGGTTGGAGGTATGAAGGAACCCCATCAGCTTCAGTCTCATTTCCCATGTCTAATTCCAGAGCATCAAGCTCTGGTCAACAAAAAATTCAATACATAAATAAACAAAAAAACATAAGTTGGGATGCTAACGACAAGGGAAAGGAAAAAAAGTACTCTCCCTTAAATGCAATGAAAAACAATATTGTTAAAATTATACATCCATGCTATCAAATGCAGATGATGACTACACAAGCTGAAAATATATTGAAACACATACTGATGATTGACGTACATCAAAACAGTATAACCATCAAAAGAAAATAGTTGAGTATCAAAGTTCCCTCATCTTAAAAGGCCAAATTTCTTGGCTTACCACCCATGAGATCGTCTTCATCGATGTCATCAGGCACATTGTAGCTTCTACCCAAGGTCTCTTGGATTTCATTACTTACATCCATCAAGTCCATCATCTCATCTTGTAAGTTCTACATGTACCACAACCACATAAATAATTAAGACCAAAAGTTCTTAATATTAGCCAGATAGAAGATATAAGAGAAAAGGGAAGACAGTACAGACATCAATGTCTTGTATCTTAACAGTTTTCATCATTCCCTTCAATTCCTTGTTGGCAGACTTCAAAGCTGACATCTGGAAAGAGAAGATGAAAGAAAAAAACACACAAGAAAAGTATACCACTCAGTCAGATTCTATATATTTCAAACAAAATATGCTTCCAAGGCATCCAGTTTCTCAAAACCTACATATCAGAAAATTCTAATGCATAAGTTAATCACATCTCTATAAAGAGACCCCTCCCTAATGACAAATGGCTCGTCCCCTACCTCTCATGAGGTAGGCAGCAGGTTCCAAACAGGGTACAGATAAAGCTCCGCCTCGTACCATGCCCCTTAAAGCGCTAACAAGAGAAATGAATGTTTTAAAGTGAATATGGGTACCCCAGTCAACCACATTAATATAGCATATAATGGTCAGCTTCAAATTTGTAGAAACTTACAATAATTAAAAGCATCAAAAGAATTTATGTCCTAGAATCAAGATTAACTCCACATGACAAACCATAAAATAGGATCCACAAAATGTAATAGGTTTCCCCTCTCAATGACCTAAAATAGAGCTGCAAAATTCCCACCCATCTTATACCCAGCTTTAAACCAGGAGGGGCAGCTTTGCTGTAGATGATTTAATGAGCCCTACAGCTTTTAACTATATATTTTTTCTATTCTATTTTGAGTTAAAGCATTCAGATATCCTTTCTTTACAGATCAAGGCAGTATGATATATGGGTATGGGGAGAAAAAAGAGTTCAACATTAAGCTTATGAAGAAACTATAGGCTATTTGGGACATACAGTTTGTTGAGCATCTTTAATACCCTCAGAAGCAAATGCAACTTGATCAAGATTGAATGTCTGATTATACAGCATGTCACGCTGCCCTTCATACCTGTCCAGAAGTTTAGTGTATTAGCATATGAAAACACACTTCTAAATTGTTCATTTAGCTAAGAACATAAATATTGAAAAGAAAGACCCAATGCTACTCTTCATTGCCAATATCAATAGGACAAACATCTATGGGCTATACAGTTTGGTTTTAGCCTTGCAAACATATATCAATCACATGAATCGAAGGAAGTAAAATGAGTTTTTTTCCAAATTATCCTACAGGTTTACAAAAGGACCTAACAGAATGATGTGGCCTACAGGAAAGAAAATGAAAGGATATGTAGTGAGGTTGTCAAATATAAATATAAAATGACATTGTAACCAAATGAAATGAAATACAATATAACTTTATATTATGGAGAGAAAAGGAACTTCATTAAATAACTGCAAGATACTCATATATATGATCATAACGGATTGTAAAATTCTGATGTAAAACATCAAAGTAGAACTCATAAGCATCACATTCATATAGTCATATAGCATATCCAGCTGATGCAGACAATTAAAGTGGTATATAAAGATATAAACCCCTTTGGAAATCCAAAGCTCCTACTAAAGTCAATCTTTCATTTGGACTGCAGTAATTAATAGGATAGATACAATGGTGCCTTGCAGGTTCATAAATTGCATAAGGCTCTCTCTCCTGATATGTATGCTATGTGTGGTTCTAGCTTGCATAAAAATATTTCCTTAGACTTGAAATATCACTTTGCCTGTAAAGATTCATGTGGAATATCCGGCTCAGTTAAAATTGAAGCTAAGCTGACTGACATAAGACCACACTTCTGATCAAATTCATATGTCTTTAAACCAAAAACTACCCCCTTCTTCTATATGCCAACATACCCAAACCTTACATTATATTTTCATCTTTGACCTATAACTTCTGCTTATTCCTCCACAATTTGCTGATAAAACTGCAACGAGTGCAATACAAAACAAAATACTAAGGAACTTACATTCGCTTTTGCTTAAGAACTCTCATGGCTCTAGCTTTAACAGCTTCCTGCGCAGGACCAGGTCTTGTTTTCTTGATCTGTTCTTTATATCTACTAAGTTCAGCATCAAGCTTCTTAATCTTATCCTCCACTGTGTCACCTCTTTTGTTAATCTGGAATGTATAACATATTTTAGGCAATAAATAATTGGATTGATCAATATGTGTTCAGCAACTCAAGCAATAGACAAAAATATGAGAAGATAACTGGATTGTAATTAAGTAAATATATAAAAATAAACCATGAAAAAACTTGTACAAAAAATTATATTAAAACAACAACAGGCTTTTGAAATTCAAGCACCATGACTGAATCAAGAACGTAGAAATGTGGAATGCCTCATTATTTCTCTTACATCATAGAGCAGTTAATTTGCTTCTTCAAACGGGGCAACAAAACCAAGAAACAAATGGGAGTAAAAGACTACATCAATTGGCTGCTAAAAGTACAACCAGGATTCCACGGAAAAGGGACATAACAAACATTCTGTTCTGTACAGTATCTGTCATTTTATGTTGAACATCAGACTGAAAGCATCCCTGCGACTGCCGAATGTAGGTTTTGACTTATGCCATTACCTAACCTAATCAAGTTAACATTAACGGATTAACCTATTTACATTCATAATATTCTAATCATCTTACAATAGAATTTCAACCTTAGTCTAACCTTCAATACAGAATTCCAAAATTGGGGTCCAAAATTTTAATAGTTCTCCTAATATGTCAACAACATGGGATAACAAAAGAAAGAAAATAATTGCATTACTGCTTCAATTTCCATAACTACCCAGCTAGTGTATCTAAAATACAGTATAAGTTTCTGGAATTAACAACACTAAGGAAAATGTAAATGCTGAGTGAAGAAAATCCATACCCACAATTCAACAGAAAAAAGCCAAAGTAAAAGCAGTACTAAACCCTAATTTTCGACAATTATAGTGATTTCGAATGAGTAAAACGCACCAAGCAACGAGAAGACCCCCAAAAAAAAAAAAAGATTTAACACGAAAAAGCAAATTAATCAACGATTTGTGAGCGAATAAAAGGGCTTTCAGAGAGAGTGAGATCAAACCTTATCGGAGGCATCCTGAATAGAAGGAGGGGGTTCCTTCTCCTTCTTCACACCGAAGACCCTCCTCATCTTCTTCTTCTTCTTCTACTTCGCAAAGCTTGAATGGTAGTTCTGAGCAGAGAAAAATCTCAGAAGCGCACACAAATACCGTGGAGAACGGAGAAAAAGGATAAAGATTTTATTTTGATTGATTACTACGTTAAGGAATCGAATCGAGGGTCACAAACAAGACTATCCTTCGAGGAAAGATGTTTCGATTAGTTTCTAATTTCTATATCTGTTTATTTTTTGAAACGGTCGTACTCGGATTGGATGTGAACGGGTTCAAGAGGGTGGAAGGAATTTCAACTATGATTGGCTGAAAGACGGGTCAAACAATGCCCAAAAATGTTGCATTTGAATTTAAATTAAAGTTAGAGTTAATTCTAGAACTTAAAAAAAAAAAAACTAAAAAATGTTAAATTGCTAAAAATTCTAAGTGCCAGTATATACTATAATAATCTTTTATTTTATATATATATACATTATTTTTATTTGATTAACATTATCATATCTAACATTGCTAAATTTAAACTCGATCTGTTTAAAATTAAGACTTAGCTCATATAAAAACAAGCTAGGGCCTAAATTTTGAAACCTAATTAAAACTTAACTTTTTCAAGCCTAGCCAAATTTGGACTAGCACAATTATTAAATGTGCATGGTTTTAATTTTAATTTTAATTTTATTGTCTTTTTATTTTTTGTATTTTTAATTATTTTAAAAATAATATTTAATTCAAAATAATATAATAATATTATATGGACCGCCCCAACTAATAAACAAACTAATAAGGCCAGGTCGAGCCTCATTTTAAACTCGATTAAAATTAAGCATTTTCAAGTCCAACCTAATATGACTCATATCAATTTAGTCTAACCTAATTTTAAATCGAGCTTAATTTTTAAAGCTTGAACTCAATCCTATAAGACCTTATATATAAACGGGAGAGTTTGACTATCATTATTTTAATAAATATTAATTTTAAAATAAAAGAAAAAAATAATTGAAAATGAAAAACAAAAATAAATAAAAATAAAAATCAACCTAATTCAAGAAAGCCTAATTTTTAATCACAATAATGTTCTCTATCTTTCCCTTTTTTTTTTTTTGGTTATTTTTAGCTGCAACTCTAAGTTTGAATACGAAATTCAAATTTTGATAATGACCTCAATACCACTAAACTACAAGTTGTTTCATCCTCTATCTTTCCTTATAATCAAAATTTAAAACTAAATATGATTAATTAGTTTCATCCTCGATTTGCACAGGTTTTATCTAGTACTAGTTATATGTAATTCTTTAAAATAACAATCTAGGCATTTGGTTATTAAGTTAAAAAAGAATTAAGGAAAAAATTGCGATGAAAATTTGTTTTTAACTAAAATGTAAAAGCTTACAATCTATAAGCCAATTCACAGTAATATTTCTAAGCCATAAACAATGGGAACCAAGCCAAAGCAAGAGAGATAGCAGTACTTGCTTGAATCATAACTCCACCTTTGCAAAGAGGATCTTCATTGTCCACACCAAGAAAATTCCCATGCATAAGCAGGTCCATAGCATCAAAAAATACTAGGAGTAACCACTATTTTTCCAAAAACAGCCAAACACATGCATGTCATTGAAAGTATACCATAATCATAATGCCAAACAGGGGTGTCTCCCCCCACAATCCATGTCACCTTGAGCATTGTTGCTTGTAGAAACCAACCAAGTAAACCCTTGATGAATTTCAAGTTACAAAAGTTCAGAACTAAACCTGGAAATATATTTATGGCAAAAAAGACCTGGAAATATATTAAACTTGTCTTAGAGAACTGCGATAAATTTAAAAGCAAATGGAAATAGAACAAATGACGTGCTAAGAATTAAATGTGTGAATAAAACAGGTTAAAATTCTCAGCAATTACAGAATTAGTGATTCTTACAATGAGAAATAGAGATAAGCCTTCAAAGTTGGTATCTACATGTTTTATCAAATTAAGAATTTCTCCTAATATCTTCCCAATGTGTTCCAATGATAGCACCTATAATGTAAGGAAAGTTAATAATCAAATGAAGCAAACCAAACAACTTTGTCAACAATGTACAATCACTTCCAGCTGCTAATACAATGCACAATAGAGGAAGAATGCCAAATAATTTAACCAAACATAATAGAGTAAAACCCTTTTTTCGTCCTTGAAAGATGACATTGGTGACAATTTAGTCCTTGAATGTTCATTTTGTTTGCCAGTTTAGTCCTCCTCTAGGGTCCGTTAGTGAGACTTAATAGAAAATGTCACGTGGCACGTTAAGTGCTGATGTGGCCATTAGTTGATGAGTTGGCAAGCTGACATGGCAATCCGGCTGGCTGTTGGCTTGGGACATGTAAAATAATGACGTTTTACGAAGTGCAAAAAACACCTTATCTACCCTAAACCCATACGGCGTCGTTTTCTAAAGAAAGGCAAATCAATTCATCACGATTTGGGGGAGGATTTCTACTACTCAGGTGTTTGAACCTTAAGCCCCTGTCGCGATTTCCCTCATCTACCTTAGCAACTGCAAAATCCTACCAAAATCTCGATTTTCCTTTCTCGGTTGGTCTAAATCGCTGGAATCCCTTTGCATTTCTCACTGGGACCGCAATTTCCCCAAATTGGAACCCTAAGATAGTAAGCAAAACATCATTGCGATTTCCCCAAATTGACAAAGAGGAACCCTAACCCCCAAATTGCGATGTACCTTACTGTCTCAGCGATTTCCCTTTTCTCTCACTGTCCCAATCGTGATTTCCCCAAATTGGAACCCTAAGCCCCAATATTTACTGAAGTCCCTTTGTTGACAGTGGAAGAAAGACTTAAGAAGTTTGCAAATAAGGGGTCCTTCATCCTCTAATAGGTGAGGTTTCCTTTTCATTGTCAGGTGCTAGAAGAATGTAAATTAAATTTTCCTCAATAGCGTGGTTGTGTAGAATTTTCTATTGTGGTCCAGGGGTCCACATTGGTTCAGAAAGTAATGCATATTTTATTGTTGGGTCTTTGTTATGGTGGTCCACATGTTCTTGCTTTGAGAAAGGAGTAGACATTTGGTTGTTGTAGTGAGACAGTGGTTGTCGTATTGTGCTTTTCTGTGATATTAATAGTAAGTTGTTGGGTATAATGCACATGTATTTACACTTATTGTTCACTGTCAAGTGCTTCATTCACATAGGTTGAACGTTCTATA
Organism: Cercis canadensis; assembly: GCA_003255065.1. Classification (NCBI taxonomy): domain Eukaryota; kingdom Viridiplantae; phylum Streptophyta; class Magnoliopsida; order Fabales; family Fabaceae; genus Cercis; species Cercis canadensis. The sequence goes on from QAOA01001277.1 coordinate 327,662, forward strand.
ATATTGCATATTTCATTGTGGTGATCCCTGTAAAACAGTTTGTGGACAAAATGGATTTTTGTCCTTGTGTTAGTTGAGTTTTTGTAAGCATATTTAAGCTGTTGGGTTTTTGTTCTTTTGTGGGGAATTCTTTGGTGGGGAAAGTGGCCAATTGCTGTGCAGCGATGTCTAGTGGTACACTGTGTGTATCTTCCATGTGTATTGTGTTTGTCTTCATTTGTAATACCACAGAAATGTGATGAGATTAAATTGCATAGTAAACCACAGTATTGCAATCATTTTTTAGGAGGAAGTATTAATTTGTTTAGTTCTGTTTAAAATTTCAAAACAACGAAGACATTTGAAATGCTAAAAGGTGAAGCATCAAAATTATTAGAATCCTTGAAAAATGAGCATTAGAACACTAGAGTGATGTGAGTTCTATGTATATTATGAGTAAACCCTTTTTTTAGTCCTTGGAAAATGCATCTATTGACAAATTCGTCCTCCAAAAATTTTTGGTAACAAATTGGTCATTGAATTATTATTCCACTAACAAATTAGTCCTCCGGTAGGCAAGATCAGTGAAAAAAAAAAGAGGGCTTAAAATGAGAAAAGGAGGGCTTAAACATAGCTAGGCAATATCAGTGAAAGAAATTTAGGAAATGGGTCTGCAAGGGTCCAAAACTTTTCTCATTAAAGTACCGAAGGACTAATTTGTCAGACATAATAATAATTCAAGGACCAATTTGTCACCGAAAATTTGAAGGACGAATTTGTCAGTGACTGCATTTTCCAAGGACTAAAAAAGTGTTTTACTCTTTATATTATATATGAAAATTGATTGTAATATTCACCTCTGGTCATTTGCTTGCTGACATCATTTCTGAAATTGTTGATTATGCTTTTGTGCCCTTATTTATAAAATTGTTTGTCTCCTTAAGCTTTTATCATATATTCCAAAACCTATTTTTCTATTTGTTTCTCTTTAAGGATTGTTTGATTGTTACATTTTCTCTTTTACCCTTGCTTTTTCCTTTGATAATTACGTTAATGATCCTTTTACTCTGCCACTTAAATTTGCATCAGCGCACTTTTCTTATTGAAAGGAGTAAGTTGCCATATATTTACTTCCTATTTGAACTAAAACTTTCTAGCAAGCATATAATATGTCTGTTCATGTGCAGCACGATTTTCTTTTCTTTTTGACCTTTCTCATGTAGATAACACATGACATGATTATCAATTCATTTCTTGTCCTTGTATCTAATGTATCATCTAGATTTAGATTCCATTCAAGTATTGTCTAATTAGGATAATAACATTTTGTGTGTTTCCTTCAGTTGAGGTTTTATTGTAGTTTAAGGTTGATTTCCTTTTTGTGGGGTATTAAATTTTCTATTTAAATTGTAATGAGTCTGGTTATATGGGTCAATCCATCTTTCCTAGTCTAATTCTATAACTACAGCCACTTTCTACCTTTCTTGTGAATTCAAATGTGCTATGTGCATGTGTTCCTTGATTAAGGTAAACATCTGACTCTACTTATTTATCTATTTTGTAGAGGTTTTGTCTTGGAGGTAGACTTATATTTGGTCCTGATGCAAGGTTTATGTTCCTTACGGTGTTCTTGATTGTGGCTCCAGTGATCCTTTTTTGTGCCTTTGTTTCTCAAAGCCTAATTAACGAGCTCCCTCACCATTTAGGGAATCTTATTGTAGCTATTAACACTGTCTTCACAATTTATGTGAGTTCTTTCTCCTTAATGTTTTATCTATAAATTAGCTAAAGCTTTGGTTCTCTTGCATGTTAGAACACATAATTCCCTTAAGAGAAAATGGAAGGGAAAGCTACGATATTTTATCACATTTTGTTCTAGGCACATGTTCCTTGGAAGATATGGACAAAACAAGTTCGTATTAGAATTGATCAATTATTGTATTAAAAAATAAATTTGACATCTCAATTATTTTTAAGGAAAAATCAGTGACCTGCCTTATGGTTTTATCCTTTTCAACATTGGCATCATGTGGTTTAAAAAGTGTCATTCTGTGTTTTTGTGGTTAATTCCTGTACCACATAATTGCCTTGTGCTTTTTCCCATCGCAAATCACAATTGTTAGTAGAAAAGGCATGTTAATGTCTCGTGCTTTTTTTTTTTGTTTGTTTATTTTTAGTAACATATGACATGACTTAAGTTCAAACCCAAGACCTCCTACAACATACCCAATTCTCTCACAACTAGACCATACATATACTACAAAGTATTAGCTATACTATTATAAATATTCAATTATAATAGTTCTTAATGGCAGATTTGAAGCTTCTTCAATTAATCAAATTGTACTAACACATGTTGATAATTTAAGGTAGGTTCTGGACAGAGAGGAGGCGATAGAACTTTTGGTGGATAAGACTGAGAACCTTTATCACCAAGTTTGTGTGAATTCATGTTTTTTTTTTTTTTTTTTTTTTTTTTGTTTCGTTTGTATTATTGCGTGCATGGATATTGGAGTTTATTAGAATTTGAATTATGACTATTTTCCAGTTAGTTTGTTGGCAATTGCTAGTATTGATGTTTAATAATGAGTAATTAGTTTGAGAATCATCTGCTTGTTGTTTCAAAATTTTGCTTTCATTGCTCATGAGTTATATATATATATATATATATATATATATTTTACCAGTTCCATCCCAAGATGACCATTAGTTACTGATTGTTATCTCTTTCTGTTTTCATCAAAAATTGCCAACCACAACTACCATTTATTGGATGCCCATTGTTAGTTATAATATTTGTTATTATATATGGTTTTGGTCCACTACTGCTCTGGAAGAAGTTTGTTATTCTTATTAATTCCTTTAATATAGTCATTGAACTATAATTTTATTGATTGACAGTTTAGGCATATAGAGGTTTATATTTGTTGTAGATGATATTCACTATTCACAATGTCATACTTAATGTGGTTATGACATGCAGTTATTATTTTTATTTTTCTAGAATGAACCGTTATGTAACCCTCATACTGCACCATGGTGGAAAGTTTGTACGTCAACTGACGTTTACCTATGTTGACAGGGAAGAAGATGCATGATATTTGGTAGATATTGACAAAGTCGCTATTCCAACTATTTCACAATTATTTTGTGAGCATGAATATAATTCTTACACAAATTGTTATTAGTTAGTGCCTGAGTTAGAGCTAGAGGATGAACATAGACCCCTTAAGGGTGACTTAGATGTTATAGAAATGTTTGGTGCTGTAGAAGGGGTTGATGAGATTGAGTTTTATTTTGAGCACTCTGTAATTAAAAATCCTGAAATTGTTCGGCCTATTCTTAGTTTACCATGTGAGACACAATGACAGAATGTGTGTGAAGATTCAAGGAAGGAAAACAATGAGGATGATGAACAAATCCAAAACACTGATGAAGAAGATAACTATCTGACTTATTTAAGAAGGGATATGAGACAAGAAGAATTTTATAACAGTCTTAATGATGTTCATATGCAACAACCTATAAGCAATGAAGAAGACACTAATGCAGTTGAAGATGCTAGTGAAGAACAAGGGCCAAACAATAATGACTCAGACTTCAATGAATCAAGTGGTGCAGATTCATATGGCTACGATGATGCAGAACAGACCCCATACAATGCACCAGCAATCCCTGAGAGCACAGATGAGGATGACATGCAGAGACCAATGAAGTTGAAGAAGAAGACATTCATGCTTGGAGGAGAAACAAGTGTTACTGCTTGTCAGTAAGATCACACACTCTCTTAACTATAGTGTTCACTTCTTTCCTATCTTTTGCATCTTTCAGGATCTTGGGACGAAGAGGATTATTGTTAGGGGTCGTTAGTCTGATGGGCTGTATGTGTTAGAACGCCCACATGAACCAGTTATACGTCCAGTTGCTTGTACTAGTTCTGTTCCTCTACTCCAACTCCATTGCCGATTGGGTCACCCCTCCTTGACTGTTTTGAAGATGTTTCCTAGTTTAGAGTCTATATCTAGTTTATATTGTGAAGCATGTCAGTTTGCTAAACATACATGAGTGCCCTTTGCTCCTAGAGTCATTAATCGGACTGTGTCCCCTTTTGAGTTAGTTCATTCAGATATTTGGGGCCCATGTCCAGTTGTGTCAAAACCAAAGTTATGATATTTTGTAACTTTTGTTGACGACCATTCCCGAACCACTTCGTTATATCTAATGGAAAATCGTTCAGAAGTATTCTCTATTTTTTGTAAATTCTATGCAGAAATAAAAAATCAGCATGGTTGTTCAATTTGTATCTTGTGTAGTGATAATGCTAAGGAATACTTTTCCACATCATTCAACTCTTTCTTATCCCAAAATGGAATTGTTCATCAATCTTCATGTGTTGTTACCCCACAGCAAAATGGGGTAGCTGAAAGGAAGAATCGTCATCTCATGGAGGCTGCACTAGCTCTTCTATTTCATATGCAAGTCCCTAAGATTTTTTGGGCTGATGCAGTCTCTATTGCTTGTTTCTTAATCAACAGAATGCCTTCAACTGTCCTTGGTGGCCAGATTCCTTATTCAGTGTTGTTTCCCTCACATTCACTCTTTCCTCTCCCCCTAAGAGTCTTTGGCTGCTCTTGCTTTGTTCAGGACATTTGACCCTCAGTATCAAAACTTGATCCTAGGTCATTAAAATGTGTCTTTATAGGCTACCCTCGGAATCAAAAAGGGTACCGGTGCTTCTCTCCTGAATTAGGTCGTTATCTAGTTTCTATTGATGTTACTTTCTTTGAGTCTACTCCATTCTTTCCTACTTCAACTCACTCTCCTTCACAGCATGTACCAAAAGATGATTTCCTTATCTACACTATTAGTGAAAAATCAGTACCGGCAACTTGCCACCTATCACATAGGTTTACACTCGGCGTGCACCACGACAGGTGGTGGCACCTACATCTCAACTTGACTCATTACTCCCACCAGCTTCTTCACCCCCTGATCCAGATCCTTCTCCACCTACATCAGAGCTTGAACTTCCCATTGCTGTTCGGAAAGGTAAACGAACTTGTACGTATCCTATTTCTTCATTTGTTTCCTATGATGCTCTCTCTCTTTTGTCTAGGGCTTTCACCACATCTCTAGAGTCTGTTACAGTTCCCAAATCCTTTTCAGAAGCATTATCTCACTCTGTGTGGACAGCAGCTATGAAAGAGGAAATAGATGCTCTTGAACAAAATAACACTTAGGACTTGGTTACTCTACCTAAAGGCAAACATGCTATTGGCTGTAAGTAAGTGTTTACTGTCAAAGTAAACCCAGATAAGTCAATTGCTCATCTTAAAGCTCGATTGGTTGCTAAGGGATATGCTCAAACCTATGGCACTAATTACTCTGAGACCTTTTCCCTTGTAGCTAAATTAACTTTTGTTCATCTGTTGATCTATCTTGCTGCATCTAATAACTGGCCACTTCATCAGTTAGATGTTAAAAATGCCTTCCTTCATGAGGATTTATAGGAAGAAGTATATATGGAGCAACCACCTGGGCTTGTTGCTTAGGGGGAGTATGGGCGAGTTTGCAAATTGAAGAAGTCACTATATGAATTGAAATAGTCCCCTCAAGCTTGGTTTGGGAGATTTAGTGAGGTTGTTTTGGAGTTCAGTTTGCAGAGGAGTGCACATGATCACTTAGTTTTCTACTGGCAAACAACAGCAGGGTGTATTCTCTCAGTTGTCTATGTTGATGACATTGTAATCATAGGAAGTGATGAGACTAGTATTTATGCTGTCAAATCTTTTCTTTAGAGCAAGTTTCAAACTAAAGACTTAGGTGATCTAAAGTATTTATTGGGAATTGAAGTGCTTCGAAGCAAGAAAGGAATCTTCCTATCCCAAAGGAAGTATATCCTAGATTTACTTAAGGGTACAAGGATGTTAGGAGCAAACCTTGTGATTCACCAATGTGTTCGAGTGTTAAACTTGGAATTGATGATGCTAAACCATTAGATAACCCAGAAAGATATAGGAGATTGGTTGGAAAATTGAACTATCTTACTGTGACTCGTCCAAACATTGTTTTCCCTATGAGTGTTGTTAGCCAATTTATGTCTTCACCTTGCTCAACTCATTGGGGAGCAGTTGTACGTATCCTTAAGTACTTGAAAGGAGCTCCTGGTCATGGCATAGTCTGCAAAAATCATGAGCATCAGAGAGTGGTAGGATACTCAGATACTGATTGGGCTGGATCTCGTGTAGATCGCAAGTCAACTACAAGGTACTGTGTATTTGTAGGAGAAAACCTTGTTTCTTGGAAAAGCAAGAAACAAGGCGTTGTTTCTAGATCTATTGCTGAATCTGAATACCGAGCTATGGCCCAACTTACGTGTGAATTGATATGGATACATCAGTTACTAAGTGAACTGGGAGTTGGACAACCTAAATGCATGGATGTACTATGTGACAACCAATCAGCTCTCCACATTGCTTCCAATCCTGTGTCTCATGAAAGGACAACACACAGAAGTTGATTGCCACTTTGTTCGTGAGAAACTTCAACAAAGTCTCATCTCTACCAAACATGTTCGGATTGGAGAACAACTAGCTAATATTTTTACTAAGGCTCTAGCTAAGGGTAGAGTTGAATATATTTGTAACAAGCTGGGCATGATTAATATCTATGCTCTAGCTTGAGGGGGAGTGTTAGTGAGTAAGGGTAAAATAGTCATTTCCTAATTTATTATTGTACTCCCTTCTCTTTGGTATATATGCATTGTGCCAGACCGAAGTGAGGTAACGGCTCCCATTTCTACTTTCTTTCTTCTATATTTACAATACTAAAGAGAATGACTTCACGTGTATATTTAGAAATCTTCTTTCAACTAATTTTTATTATTCTAGGGAAGAGTATGATTAAATGTTTATAAAGTTAAAAACTCAAGAAGTACCAAGTGGAAAAATTGATTCATTCCAAGACAGCTTTCTGTAGCTCTTCCCAGGTGGCTAGTTTTTCCCTAGGCTTGAATCTTAAACTTCCAAGCCTCCTTTCTTCAGAGTCTATCTTTTCCCAATCACTGAATAAAACTATTCTGATGTTTCTATCATATAGAAGCTGGCAAAGACCCTCTCTGCCTGGTTTTGGTAAGGCCAATGATGATGCCAAAACTCCTTTTTCAAGGTCTTCTAATACACTCAAAACCTGTTTTATCAATGGTTAGCAAAAACACAAAGCTAGTATTCACACGAAAACACAATGAGATAACAGCTCAGGTTTTGCTCTCACATGAAAGCCTCTTGGGTCAGATAGCTCAATTTGCTATATAACTTGCCATATATGTCATGTATTATCTATAGACAGTTTTTCTAACAAGTTATGATAAATGGATAATAATCCAACTAGTCACGGATTCCCATCACCCGTATTTCAGCCTCACAGCTTTAAGACTTCTCAAGCAAAATTGTAACATTTCCAAACTACTAAGGTACTAGGGAGTTTTAGAGTGATTGATTTCACCTCATCTATACTATATGTCTGTCAGTTTAACTACATAGAAATACCACAAACATAAAAGCAAGAGATGCTTACCGTTTCTTCAGCACAATATAGGTTTGTAGCAATAATCCCAGTTGGACCTCTCTTCAGCCAACCACATACATACAAGCCCTCCTCGAGTAGTGTAGCATCCCCTGAGGTATCACTAAGCACCCGACCTTTATTATTTGGAACCACACCTGAAAAATAGTGAGACAGGTTACCACGTACTCAAAGCTAAGAATTAGTTCACAAAAGTTTCTATACATTTTAACAGTCCAAATTTCTAGAATCAAGCATATCTTTTAAGGAATATAGGAGGTTGGGTGTCAACTTGTGATAGACATATCTTCTGCAGAGAGAAATATGTAACAAGAAATCAACATATGAAAAGTGAATGGCTTTGGTACATTCATAATTTGTTTACCTTTCCGATGATCAAAAGGTAAGCCATCAACCGGTACTGATTTGTAGCCAATGCTCTTAAGTACCATCCTAGAAAAGACCAGCATGTTGAGATGTACTCAGTATGAAGTTGATAGAGTCCATGGTTCAGTGGTTGGGCCAATGTGTATTCAGCCAGATGCAAAGCCCAAAGTATGGAGGGTTTACACTAGGAGAAAGAAGGGAGGGGCAGAAGGGAATTCTGTTAGGGATATTTAGATTAGTGGCAGTTGGTTAGAGGAAAGAGAGGGTACGGTTCTGGTAGTTATAATGGGGAGAATCTGTTGGAGGAGGGGTGTGAGTAAATTTACTGTTAGACTTGGGCAGAGAATCTTTTCTCTGAGGAGCTATTGCTCTGGGCCATTGTAGGAAATCTATTCAATTGAATAATACTCCTAAGTCTTTTATTTAATTCTCTGGTTCTCTAACTCTGGAATTACTAGTTAATCTTCTGGTATCCTAACAATTTTGGTCCGACCTGCCGGATTCATTTCTGTGAGAGAGGGATCAGTGGATTCATAGAAGGAATTCATGCCAAAAATGTCAGATAGAGTGGATGTTTTAGAGGCTGAATTGTCATCGTTAAGGGCTGGAATGGGTGATATACAGTCCTTATTCAAGTCTGCCCTGATGGATATGCAGCACTCCTTGCTGCAGGAAGTTAGTCGAATGTTAAAAGAGGGTTCGTCTTCCTCAGGAGAGAAATCTACACCGCCTCCTAGGCCACCCCGAGTGGAAGAAGTGCTGGTCGACCCTTTAGAGGAATATAGGATGTCAGTAAGAAAGGTAGAGTTACCTTTGTTTAATGGCACCGATCCTGTAGGGTGGATTACTAGAGCTGAAATTTATTTTGAAGTACAAAACACCTCTGAAGAGGTTAAGCTCAAGTTAGCCAGGCTTAGTATGGAAGGGGCTACTATACACTGGTTTAATCTCCTTCATGAAACAGAGGACAATTTGACCTGGGATAAGCTGAAGAGAGCATTAATCGCTCGATATGGGGGTCGGAAATTTGAGAACCCATTTGAGGAACTCTCTGCTCTGAAGCAAACCGGTGCTGCAGAAACATACATCGAGAAGTTCGAACTAATTTCTTCCCAAGTTAGCCGACTTCCTGAAGAACAGTATGTGGGATACTTCATGAGCGGCTTACAGCCTAGTATTCGACGAAGGGTACGAACGTTGAATCCTACCTCGCGTGCGCAAATGATGAAAATGGCCAGAGCCATTGAAGATGAGCTGGCCGGAGACTAAGGCATTGGCGAGAAGCAATTACGGGGACGATTCTGGGGAGAGAGTAGTCGAGAAGCAGGGCTGAAGGGCGGGTCGCGTCCTTACCCGAGTCCGAGAGATCTGGGCTTTACTAACCCAGTGGGCCAGGCCACCAATCCAGAAGGCTGGACCTCGGGTCGCAACCGCCAGGCAACCAGGTCACCATTTTCAGGTCAAACACAGAATAGATTTTCCTCTTCGTCGATGTCGATCCCGCCTCGTCGCAGCAATGGAGATTGCTGAGGACTCCCGGAGAAGACAAAAGGGCTTCGCCATATGTCGTATCCCGAGTTGATGGAGCGGAAGGCAAAGGGATTATGCTTCCGCTATGGAGAGAGGTATCACCCTCTACATCAATGCGCAGAAAAACAACTCCAAGTACTGATTCTGGGCGAAAATGAGACAGTAAACTCAGATGGCGAAATAGTGGCGATGGAGGTGAGGGATTCCATGGAAGAGGATGAACTCGAGTGTAAGGCCATGGGGCTATTTGGTCTAGCAGAGGAAGAAAGGACGGGGAATAGAACTATGAGGCTGGATGGCGTGCTACAAGGGGTGGAACTGGTAGTGCTAATAGACAGTGGAGCAACTCACAACTTTATCTCCACCGAATTATCTCAAGCTTTGGGGTTGAAGGTGAGTTTTACCAAGAGATTGGGCATTAGATTGGGTGATGGACATCGAGTACTTGCCCAAGGAAAATGCACTGGGTTGGTTATTCAGTTAGGGGATTTGGATTTTCAGATTGATGCTTATGTCTTGGAGTTAGGAGGAATGAATGTTATTTTGGGGGTAGCTTGGCTTAAAACCTTGGGGAAGGTGGTGATGGATTGGCAAGACATGACCATGGATTTTCAACAAGGGGGGAGACAGGTGATTTTGCAAGGAAATTTGGGAATTACTTGGTCATCAAATCGCAGACAGTCTGGTATCCAAAATTCAGCCCCATTAAACAGTTTTTTGGAGGCAACTTCTCTGGAAATAGGAGCCATTAGGTGGTTGCACACCTTGAGGGCATTAGAAGCTGGATTACAGCATGAATTCACAGAACAACAGGAGCAAGCGTTGTCATGTTTACTGGAAAACTATGCAGCTGTTTTTCAGGAAATAAAGGGACTTCCTCCTAAGAGAGATTGCGNGTCTTGGAGTTAGGAGGAATGGATGTTATTTTGGGGGTAGCTTGGCTTAAAACCTTGGGGAAGGTGGTGATGGATTGGCAAGACATGACCATGGATTTTCAACAAGGGGAGAGACAGGTGATTTTGCAAGGAAATTTGGGAATTACTTGGTCATCAAATCGCAGACAGTCTGGTATCCAAAATTCAGCCCCATTAAACAGTTTTCTGGAGGCAACTTCTCTGGAAATAGGAGCCATTAGGTGGTTGCACACCTTGAGGGCATTAGAAGCTGGATTACAGCATGAATTCACAGAACAACAGGAGCAAGCGTTGTCATGTTTACTGGAAAACTATGCAGCTGTTTTTCAGGAAATAAAGGGACTTCCTCCTAAGAGAGATTGCGTGCATTCTATTGTATTGCAAGAGGGGGAGGGGCCAATCAATGTGCGACCCTACCAGTATCCTCACCACCATAAGGAAGAGATTGAAAGGCAGGTTACTGAAATGCTCCATACAGGTACAATCCAGCCTAGCTCTAGCCCTTTCTCTAGTCCTGTACTTCTAGTTAAGAAGAAAGATGATTCTTGGAGGCTATGTGTAGACTATAGAGCTCTAAATAAGGTCACCATTCCAGACAAATATCCAATACCTGTTGTGGATGAGCTGCTGGATGAGCTTTATGGTGCCTGTTTTTTCTCCAAACTAGATTTAAAATCAGGATTTCATCAAATTCGAGTTAGGGAAGCTGATGTTTCAAAGACTGCTTTCCGTACTCATAATGGATATTATGAGTTTTTAGTCATGCCATTCGGACTCACTAATGCTCCGGAAACTTTTCAAGCTGCTATGAATGACTTATTTCGGCCTTTTCTCAGGAAATTTGTGCTGGTGTTCTTTGATGACATTCTGATTTATAGCTCAGATTGGTCATTACACTTACAGCATTTAACAACTGTGTTGGAAGTTCTGTCCAAGCATCAGTTTGTAGTAAACAGAAAAAAATGCAATTTTGGGAGAGAATCTGTGGAGTATCTTGGGCATGTTATATCAGGGAAGGGAGTGGCAGCNTTTATAGCTCAGATTGGTCATTACACTTACAGCATTTAACAACTGTGCTGGAAGTTCTGTCCAAGCATCAGTTCGTAGTAAACAGAAAAAAATGCAATTTTGGGAGAGAATCTGTGGAGTATCTTGGGCATGTTATATCAGGGAAGGGAGTGGCAGCCGACCCTGCCAAGATACAAGCTGTTTTAGAGTGGCCAGTTCCCAAAACAGTTAAAGGAGTAAGGGGGTTCCTTGGTTTGACTGGTTATTATCGGAAATTCGTGGCAGATTATGGGCAAATTGCCAAGCCTCTCACCCAACTCACCAAAAAGGACAATTTCCAGTGGGGGCCAGCATCTCTAGAGGCTTTCAAGAAGCTCAAAGAGGTCATGACTACCTCCCCTGTTTTGACCCTTCCAGATTTTTCAAGGCCTTTTGAAGTGGAGTGTGATGCTTCAGGTACGGGGATTGGAGCAGTCCTAATGCAAGACCGCAGACCTATTGCTTACTTCAGCAAAGCGTTTTCAAGCTCTCATGTGTCTAAATCGGCCTATGATAAGGAACTCATGGCTTTAGTTCTTGCGGTTCAACATTGGAGACACTACCTTTTGGGACGAACTTTCACCATTTATACTGACCAAAGGAGCTTGAAGCACCTGTTGCAGCAGAAAATAACCACTCCCAATCAGCAATCATGGATGGCAAAGCTTTTAGGGTATCATTTTCAAGTGGTGTACAAACCAGGTCCGGAGAACAAGGCTGCTGACGCGCTATCACGCTTGCACGAAGCTGCGGAGTTTCAGGCTATCATCTCCTATCTGGTTTGGTTAGATGGAGATAGTATTGCTCATGAGGTCCAGCATGATTCCCAGCTCAAACAGGTCATTTCTGACCTGCATAAAGATCCAAATTCTAGACCGGGTTTCACACACCAGCATGGGGTACTTCTCTATAAAAATCTATTAGTCTTACCTGCCTCTTCACCTCACATTCAGCTGTTACTCAAAGAGTTCCATTCCTCTCCTACTGGGGGACACTCGGGTTTTCTAAGAACCTACAGAAGGATTGCTGAAAATTTGTACTGGTTTGGGATGAAAAGATGCATCCAAGAGTTTGTCAAGTCTTGTGATACATGCCAAAGACAAAAATATGCTGCAACCTCTCCAGCAGGATTACTTCAGCCGCTGCAAGTTCCAAATCAAATTTGGGAAGACATCTCCATGGATTTCATAACGGGCCTCCCAAAATCCAAAGGTCATGAAGCTATCTTGGTAGTGGTTGATCGACTATCAAAATATGGCCATTTCATTCTGTTACGACACCCTTATACAGCCACGACTGTGGCTGAAATCTTTGTTAAAGAAATTGTCCGTCTCCATGGGATCCCACAATCCATAATCAGCGACCGTGACCCCTTGTTCCTTAGTAATTTCTGGCGAGAACTTTTCCACATGCAGGGTACATTGCTGAAGATGAGTTCTTCTTACCATCCAGAGACAGATGGACAAACCGAAGTCTTCAACAGATGTCTTGAGACTTATTTACGTTGCTTTGCTTCTGAACAACCAAAACACTGGTCGTACTGGGTATCTTGGGCAGAGTTATGGTATAATACCTCATTCCATGCCTCTACGGGTTCTACTCCTTTCGAGATTGTCTATGGCAGAAAGGCTCCTACTTTAATTAAATATTTGAGGAATGAGACCAAAGTGGAGGCAGTGGCTGTTGAACTAAGTGACAGGGATGAAGCATTATCTCGGCTCAAATACAACCTGAACAAAGCACAAGACCACATGAAAAAGTTTGCTGATAGACATAGAACTATGTAGTCTTATCAAGTAGGTGAATGGGTTTTCTTAAAGCTACGTCCTCATAGACAGCAAACTGTCCATAAGAGAATTAATCAGAAGTTGGCTGCTAGGTATTATGGTCCCTATCAGATTTTGGCAAAGTTTGGAACGGTTGCCTACAAGTTGAATCTTCCTCCACTTGCAAGAGTTCATTCCGTTTTCCATGTTTCCAAATTAAAAAGGGCAGTTGGGAACTATTCTGTTTAACCTGACCTACCTCACGATCTTGAGATTGCATTGGATGACCCTGTCGAACCTGAAGAAATTCTGGCCAGCAGAGTTATCCTAAGGGCAGGCACGTCTATTCAACAGTACCTTGTTAAATGGAAAGGTGGATCTTCAGATGACACTATTTGGGAAGATGTTGAAGTGTTACAAAGCCAGTTTCCCACTTTCAGCCTTGAGCACAAGGCTGTGCTTCCACAGGATGGCAACGATAGAGTCCATGGTTCAGTGGTTGGGCCAATGTGTATTCAGCCAGATGCAAAGCCCAAAGTATGGAGGGTTTACACTAGGAGAAAGAAGGGAGGGGCAGAAGGGAATTCTGTTAGGGATATTTAGATTAGTGGCAATTGGTTAGAGGAAAGAGAGGGTACAGTTCTGGTAGTTATAATGGGGAGAATCTGTTGGAGGAGGGGTGTGAGTAAATTTACTGTTAGACTTGGGCAGAGAATCTTTTCTCTGAGGAGCTATTGCTCTGGGCCATTGTAGGAAATCTATTGAATTGAATAATACTCCTGAGTCTTTTATTTAATTCTCTGGTTCTCTAACTCTGGAATTACTAGTTAATCTTCTGGTATCCTAACAGAAGTCTTCTTTTAATCATAATGAAAAATCTTTTGAAGTAATTCCTTTGCATAGTATAATCTCAATTTCTTTACTTTAAGGAGGATATATAATATTGCACCCCATGGAAATCAAACTTTTGACTTCAAATATATCAGCTGATTGTTTTTCAAGCTATATTGTGGGACAAATTTTATACACTAGCAGTGGTAGTAATTTTATATGGATACAGAGGTATAGGAAAAGATACCCACATTTTATATCTTCAAATTGTCCAGTACCAATGGCAATCTGTTTTCCTGGGCTAATACCTGCAAAATGATGTTGGTTGATCAAAAGAAATTAGTAGCAGAAGAATAGACTATTGTGGATTCATTTTTAAGTGTTTACTAAATTTTCAAGAAAGTCTTGTATTTTACCATCATTTTGAGATAGCCCAGTAGTGGTAATTTGTTTGACATAACATTACAGCTTTTGGTTACTAAAAGAAATCATACCAATTTATGTTTATTAATCATTTCATTTGATAGCACTTAGATGCAGCACTGATGACATAGAAGTTGTTACTAACTAGTCATGAGTCTTATGACATAGATATAGACATAATACACATTACCTTTAAGAACGGTCTTCTCAAGTGTACACCAGAAACATGGCCAGTTCTGTCTTCTGACTCAAGAAAACTATCTGGCTTTCTGAAAAAGATAAAATGAAGTTCACGTTGGTACAAACCAGCATGTGCAGGTCTTCCATTGTCCGCCTTAGATAGTAAGTCATAAACTCTTCTCTGTATTCTGCAACTCTTCAGTTCTTCCTTTGTCAAGTAACAGCATCAAGGACAGAAAACATCAATAAACAAGAATCCAGGTAAAAAGTAGAAAAAGGATATATACTTGGGTAAGATAAAATTGGGAAAAAACTCCAAATTTTATTTATTTATTTATTTATTTTGGTGAAATTCATTAAAATAATAGTGATGACAGATGAAAAAAGTGATGCATTTTACCTCATCAGCTGGGGCTAAAAGTAGATCAGCTCCTGGATGTGAATATCAAGATTACAAATACCTGTAATAAGATACCCAAGCTTCAGTTAGTTTCCTATTTTTGAGAGACAGAAATTTTTGTAAAACAATAATTTATGACAAATGATATACTAACAAGTAGTGCCAATATACAATTGGATAGGAAGCCAATGTTATTTGTTGAATGGTGAGCTGAGAAATCCAAAATGCTGACTATGACATGATCAGGATTACCATTTTCAGTTAAGCCCCCATTCTTAAGGTCTGAAATTATTTAAAACCAATGCTTTATAATAAACAATAAAGCTATGCAGAAGTAAGTGGTACCGATGCAAATTCGGAGAAGAAACCAGTATTGGGTTGATGGTCAGCGGAGAAATCCACAGCGCTGAGTATGTTCTGGTTAAGATGTTCAATTTCAGGTTGATCCCTTGTCTTGAGAATCACAGAAATAATGACCAACCAGATGATAGTTTCCATTAGATTCAAATTCTAATAGCATATCAAACTTTTAACATTTTATATTACTACTTGCTCTTTTATATGCAAGGAAATGTATATGCTTTTTTTTTTTTTTTTTCTTAATCAAATTTATACCATCAAACTTTTACTAAGACTCAGAATTTGTGCCACATAATCAGATGTCTATCATGAATTTACTATCAGATCTTGACTTAAATCATTTTCAACTGCAATAACTAATTTTTTCACAGCACAAATAGAGGTACATCTGAATCTAGTTAACTGTGCATCTATTTAAGTGAATCCTATAAATGGCCGGCAACCTTTCCAAAAATGATGAGATTGACATGTTTTCCATTATACCTAATACACAGTACACAGCCTAAAATGATGAAAAATCAATGGAGAATTATTGTTGAGTAGATGCAGAAGTTACCAAGAACTTCACGTAGCTCTTTAGCAGTACAAGCTGCCTGGGCTGGACCACACCTCCCAACCAAATAAACCTTCCTGCAATAATAGTTATATTCCAGATAAACAACATTATGTGATAGCACAAGATTGTCCAGCTGCTTCAAATGATGGGATCAAATACCTGATAGAGCTCTCTTCTAGAGCAGCCAAAGCACGGCTAACAATATCAGTTGTTGCTAACTCTATTGTAGGTCGTAAAAGAATACATGCAATGTCAAGAGCTACATTTCCCTGAAAGTAAATGAGACCATTTTACACAGACAGCCTTAAAAGCTTTCATCCAAGTATGATCTTAATTTTCTGTCACATATAAGTATCTTTTCTGGAAAAAAAATTAAAAACACTAAGTCACTAACTGCTCAACTATGATATGCTATGAAATTCTAGCACTTAAGAATCCACAAGATGAAACTACCTGACCAAGAATTACAGCTGTATCTGTGTTTTTCAAGTGTAGATCAAGATTTTGGCAGTCTGGGTGCCCATTATACCACCAAACAAATTCTCTAGCTGAGTGTATCCCTTTCAAATTCTGAGAAGAAAATTAAAAAAGTACAAACATAAAGAAAAATGACTAAAACTATCAGCTAATAGTTTAATACTTATCTATCACATGATAAATAAGGATTAAGCCGTCACATATATCTAAGGAAATCCCATTAAAATACCACAAACCTCTGCCAGAATATAACTATTCCGAGAAAAATACAAAAAATAAACCAACCATACTTCTCCTTGAATTCCAAGACTTCTGTCACTTTCAGCACCATATGCAAGGACAACCTGCTCAAATGCATAAAATTGATCAAGATGGCACAGCCTGTAAATATGTACATGAAAAAATGTTAACATCAATAGGGGACATCTAGAGGTAGAAACTCACCACATTATACAGCTCACGTAATTCTGAGAGAGAAATGCTAGATCCAAGGGTTACATTTCCAAAAAATGAGCATCCTCCATGTTGTGCTACTCGAGAAAACTGGTTGATGACAATCTGTTGCAAATTTTTTATTTTCAGTAAAGCAAGAGATTGAGGAAAAACAAACGAAACACTTCAATTTCTCTGTAACTTAAGATATCTAATGAACCACAACTTTTCCCTTCCTTTTCCCCTCTAGCTGAGCAGAACCAGCTTCTAATTATGTTTGTGCAATCAAGTTACCCCAGCTTCTATCACATACACACCCAATACATTATGAAGAATACTATTACTAGTAAATTACAGAGTTCAGCAATTACAAAGGAAATTTGCCAAATTTGACCTTTGTTTCAGGGTGATCAGGTGCAACACCGGACCGAACTAATCCGAATGGCATCGGTAATCTATCAATGATATCAACTTGTGCTTCTTGGTGGACCTTCAGCATCTAGCAATGCAATCCAAATACCAATGCAATTAACTAAATTTCTGTTTCTCAAACTTTAGGACAAGAAAATTCATAACAACGTAATTAGATACACAGGCACCATAAGATTTTACCTTCTCAGCAGTGTAGAAACCAGCAGGACCACTTCCAACTACACAGACCCGTAAAGGGTTAGAAGAAAGAGTTGAGAAGCTTCTGAAAAGCCGTGTTCTTGCTTGGAAAATTGCCATTTTTTCGGCGAATTATTATCTGAAATATAAATGTAGAGATGATTCAAGGATGGAGAAACTGAAAAACAAAGGGGGTTTGTTTCGGTTTCTTCAGCGTTTGTCTGAAAAGGGTTTCAAGTTTCTACCTCCAATTTCAAAAAAGTTGCAGCTTCAACGTGTTTGGAAGATGGAGAACGAGGTTGCTATGGGCCAGAAAGAACAGTATTTGGAGCCGATATTGGTTTTGACATATCACATATGGCGCTAAATAAAGGTGGGTGAATGCTAAGCTACACTCCCTTAAAGGGAGTGGTGCTACTCTACCTTTTTATTGAAAGTTTTTGGGGAGAATTAGAAGTTGAATTTAGTGTTACGGTGAAAATTTTAAAAAATTAAGTTATTTAGTATGTGACAGAATATATATTATTGTTTATAAAATGTAAGAACGATATAATATAGGAAAGCTTGCTAAATAAAAATTTTAATTTTTACTAAAATAAAATTTGACATGTTTTCTTATATCTTGTTGTTTTTGCATTTTATACAGAAATTGTTTGTTCTGTCACATATTGGGTGATCCAATTTTTTGAGATCTTCACAATAACATCAAAATTGCTAAGTAGATCCCACCAAAAAAATCCCAATGAGAGAGGGTGGATAGCATTACACCCCTCTTAGAAGGGGTGTAGCTTAACAAACACCTTATAGGTGAGTACAATCTGCAATATAAGAAACAAAAATACTAGAATTTACTATTTGGAGCAGCCCCTATTATTGTTTTGGCTTAATTGCAATTTTAGTCCTCATATTTTAACCAGTTGAACGTTTTGGTCTCCCTTCTTTAAAAATGAACTATCGAGTCCCTTTATATTCATAAAATATACAAGTTTAGTCCATTTATCTTTAAGTCAAAATTCTTAAGTTTATTTCAAGGTGTAAAGTTCTCTGATTCATAATCCTACCGTTTAGATTGAAGAGCTACGTCTTGTGAATTTTTCCATTAAATTTCAGCCCGATCTAACGGTGAAAAATTCTAAATTTTTGGTTAGATGAAAACTTATAGTTTTGATATTTTGGGTTGAATCCTACCGTTAGATCGAACTAAAATTTAGTGAGTAGGTTCACAAGATGTAACACTTCAATCTGAACAGTGGGATTATGAATCAAATAACTTTACAACTTGAAATAAACCTAAGAATTTTGACTTAAAGATAAATGGACTAAACTTGTACATTTTATGAATATAGAAGGACTCAATAGTTCATTTTTAAAGAAGGGGGGCCAAAACGTTCAAGTGGTTAAAATAGGGGGACCAAAATTGCAATTAAGCCTATTATTTTTTATATTACTGATTGCTATTGGTGGATTTTTGTTTTTTATTTTTTAGTTTTGGTAGGGCGCGTTGCAAAGTGCACAAAAAAAAAAAGATTTGGCAATGTAAGAAGAAAAATGGTAATTTTTGTCCCATAATTGTATACCCTATTTCAATTTTATCCCAAAACTTTTTTTTGTCTTAATTTCATCCCAGTGTTCCCAAATCGCACTAATATTTTCTTAACTCCTAACTCTGTCATTATAACTGATGGAAACCACATAACTGATAGATTCCATGGAAAATATTGTACATGTGACATGACAATGTGTCAAATAGGATAAACACTCCCATTGAGTTGGCCATGATGACCTCGTTCCTCTAGTTTGAAAACCATCGGAGCTAAGAAAACCCAAGCCTCGTCACATTACAAGCACTCAACGAAACCAAAACTTTACAATAGAAGGCACACAAGGACTTGGATTTGGCAATTTGACATAAATAATGCATTTGGACAAACTATTTACACAAATAGGGCACATTTTAAACTATTTATACAAAAATGACACTTTTAATTTTTTTTATTAATTTTTTGTTCAGACTTAAACACGGTTTTGTTGGGACAAAGTATGGATTAAGGAATCATGCTTTGCCAAAATCACTTACGCTTTTACCAAACTCAGTTACAGTTTTCTCCAAAAGTAATCACGCTTTTAACCAAATGAACTACGATTTTTTTTTTTAAAAAAAAAGGAGATCACGCTTTACACACAAAGGGGAACACACTTTGGCCATTTCAAGGAACACACTTGCTTTTACCCAAAGCGTGTTCCACAAAAAGGTAAACGCGTGTTCCCTTCAACCCCTAAAGCATGATCCGGTTCATGCATAAAGCGTGACTTTTTTTACTCCTAAAGCATGTTCTATTTAAATACGCTTTTCTTAGGACTGCACAACGTGATTTAAAATGTGAGGAAGAACGGAGGTATTGGAGAAAGAGTGAGAAATCTCTCATAAGCCCAAACCTCAAGGAAGAATGAACTAGCTCAAACTCCAATGAGCGGCCAAGAGCAAGGTTGCAAAGGCACCTATAAAGGTTTGCCAGAAATGTAGATCCCCAGCTCATACGACCTGCAGCATCCCTATCCTCTAGCAGCTTAAGGTACATCAGGTGAACATAATTACTGGTGGTGTCAGACATCAACCATCCACCGATCATTAGCAATATATGTGCTCTTGCATGATACTGTATCTCCAGATCAATAACATCATCTAGCAATATAGCAAATATGTCTTTCAGTCACGTCATCCTCACCCTGCCACTAGCCAAATAACCTTCATCTGACACAACACCTAGCAACTCTTGTGTCAGCTTCGACCAGTCATGCTGACTACAACCACTNAAAAAAAAAAAAAAAGAAGATCACGCTTTACACACAAAGGGGAACACACTTTGGCCATTTCAAGGAACACACTTGCTTTTACCCAAAGCGTGTTCCACAAAAAGGTAAACGCGTGTTCCCTTCAACCCCTAAAGCATGATCTGGTTCATGCATAAAGCGTGACTTTTTTTACTCCTAAAGCATGTTCTATTTAAATACGCTTTTCTTAGGACTGCACAATGTGATTTAAAATGTGAGGAAGAACGGAGGTATTGGAGAAAGAGTGAGAAATCTCTCATAAGCCCAAACCTCAAGGAAGAATGAACTAGCTCAAACTCCAATGAGCGGCCAAGAGCAAGGTTGCAAAGGCACCTATAAAGGTTTGCCAGAAATGTAGATCCCCAGCTCATACGACCTGCAGCATCCCTATCCTCTAGCAGCTTAAGGTACATCAGGTGAACATAATTACTGGTGGTGTCAGACATCAACCATCCACCGATCATTAGCAATATATGTGCTCTTGCATGATACTGTATCTCCAGATCAATAACATCATCTAGCAATATAGCAAATATGTCTTTCAGTCACGTCATCCTCACCCTGCCACTAGCCAAATAACCTTCATCTGACACAACACCTAGCAACTCTTGTGTCAGCTTCGACCAGTCATGCTGACTACAACCACTAACCACACTCCCATCAACATGAAGCCTCAACATTATCTCTACGTCCTGTAAAGTAATTGTGCACTCGCCTCCTGTCACGTGGAAGGTATGTGTTTCTGGTCGCCATTACTCAACCAAGGCAAACAGAAACTCCCGATTTACTTTTAGAGGGGTCTGTTGAGTGGCTTTTATATCCACTTTTTAGATATCCTTTACTTAATTATTTGAATATTTATTGAGATTAATCATCATCTAATGTGATGTTTTATGTTAAATTGTAGGTTTCATAGGGTAGAATGAAGAATTGGGAAGTTTTTGGGACAGAATTCAATGGTTGCGGCGCTCAAAACCCAGAGTCGCGGCCCCTGGAGCATGAAACTTAAAAGTAGGACAGCAGCTCAGGGGTGCACCCCTTGAACAGTAGCGCCGCACCCCTTGAACAGTAGCGTTGCACCCCCCGTATGCGAAAAAATACACATGCCGGAACAGCAGCTCAGGGCCGCACCCCTTGAACAGTAGCGCCGCGGCGCCCGTGCTTGAAATCTTCATATGTGGCTCTTTCTCCTTAGTTTTTTAGGGCTTTTAGAAGCAAGTATAAAAGGGAACTCTTAGGAATTTTTAGGGGATTCTTTTCTAAACTTTTTGGAGGCAAGGAGGAGGGCAAAAACAAGGATTGAAGACGAGATTTGTGGAGCCGATTCAGACTCCATAACAGAGTTTTCATTCTTCTTCCCTTTGAATTATGTTTAGATTTGATTCTATCTTGTTCTCTTCTTCTAGTATGAACTAAATTCCCTTCTAGGGCTATGATGTAGCCTAGCTAAGATGATTTGTGATTTTCTATTTCTTTAATTCAAGAACTCCTTTATTAAATTGTCTTCTTCTTCTCAAATCTTCATGCTTCTAATTGCTTGATCACCAATTAGTTAATTAGATAATTACAATGAGACTGGGAGGTAATTTGCAATTAAAGATCATAGAGATTAAGAACATAGGTTGCATGTAGGATAAGAATACACCTCCATGGCCTGTGTAGCTATTTAAAAAGAATCATAGAATTAAGTGAATTTCTAGATTGTTCGCAATTCACATAAGAATATCGTGAGTTCATAACTCAGAAATACTTTTGTTTGACATTGGGAAAGGCTAATAAATAATTTAGGGTTCTTGGCTAGCAATTAAGAAGAGTGTTCTTGGTTAATGAATTAGGAATAGCAAATCGGAATAGCTATGGTGAAATCAAAAGCCCTAGATGTTTTCTCTCTTGATAATTCTACCATTTTACTGGTTTAGTTTGTTATTTTGCTGGTTTAAGTTTGTTTTCATCCTATTTTAGTCGTTTCTTGAAAATCTCTTCATATTGATTGATTAGATAAAATTAAGGTTAACCCAATTTCGGTAGTTGATACATTAGTCCTCGTGAGAACGATAACTCACTCTCATTTTATTACTTGGAAACGATAACGTACACTTGCGTTAAGATTTCTCACAACAGGGTCACTGATGCAGCTCCTCCAAAACCCGTCCGCCTAATATACGACATCATTTTATCATCTGGTGCCACAACTCTACGGTTACGGGTTTTTACAAGTCTCTCTGTCTGAAATAATAATATTATTTAAAAAAAAATCAGTGACCATAATTTTAACAAATATAAATACTAATTACCTAACAAAAAGTCAACAAACTAAACAAAATTTTAACAAATATACAAACTAAGTACATAAGGCAGAATCAACAGATTAAGCATAATTCCAAAAACTAAACAGACTAAGCACCTAAAAATAAATAAACTTGAAACCCAAAGCCCCATTCTAAAACCATGAACTTTAAACCCTAAACCCCAACTCAAAACCCTAAACCCCATGTCCCATTCTAAACCCCTAAACCCAAAACCCTAAACCTTAAACCTCAAACTTAAAACCCTAAACCTCATTCCCTATTCCCTATTCCCAAACCTTAAACCTTAAACTCAAAACCCCAAACTCCATTCAAAAATCTCAAATCCCAAACCTCAAACCTAAAACCCTAAACCCCATTCACCATTCTAAACCTTAAACTTGAAACCCTAAATCTTAAACCTTAAACCTGAAACCCCAAATCCTATTCCACATTCCCAAACCTTAAACTCTAAACTCAAAACCCTAAACTATAAACATAAAATCTCAAACCCTAAATCCTATACTGAAACCCTAAACTCAAAACCTTAAACCTAATCCAAAACCTTAAATCCCAAACCTCAAATCCTAACTCAAAACCCTAAACCTCATTCCCCATTCTAAAATCCTAAACTTGAAACCCAAAACCCTAAACCCAACTTAAAACCCCATACCCCATTCCCAAATCCTAAATCCTCAACTCAAAACCCTAAATTGTAAACATGAAAACCTAAACCCTAAACCCTATTCTAAAACCCCAAACCTTAAACCTTAAACCCTATTTCCTATTCTAAAATCCTAAACCCAAAACCCCAAATCTTAAGCCTCAAACCTTAAACCCAAAACCTCAAAACCCAAAACCCCATACCCCATTCCTAAACCCCAAACCATCAACTCAAAACCCTAAACAATAAACATGAAATTCTAAACCCCAAAGCGTGTTCAATTTTTGACAAGTTTGACAATTCAAAATTGGCAAAAGTACTCAATTATGTAAATACTTTGTACAAGTGTATTATTTTAGTAAAAGTGCCGACTTTTAACAACTATACAGACTAAGTACTAGAGGCAAAATCGACAAACTAAGCAGAATTCAAACAAATAAACAGACTAAGCAATTAAGACAAAATCAATAGACTAAATAGAATTTCAATAAATATACATACTACTAAGTACAAAAAGAAAATCAACAGACTAAGCACCTAAGACAAAATCAACATACTAAGCAGAATTTTAACAAATATACAGACTAAGTACAAGAGGCAAAATCAACAGACTAAGCAATTAAAGAAAAATCAACAGACTAAGCAGAATTTTAACAAATATACAGACTCCTAAGTAACTAAGGCAAAATCAGCAAACTAAGCATAATTCAAAGAAATAAACAGACTAAGCACCTAAGGCAAAATTAACAAACTAAACATAATTCAAACAAATTAATAGACTAAGCACTTAAGGCAAAATCAATACACTAAGCATAATTTGAAGTAAATAGCACTTACTTCATTGTTCTACGTCTCTGTCGAAGTATGTTGTCCTTGCTGAGTCAACACACTTGGATCTACAGGACTGGGCAATATATATTGATTTTGTGCCATATTAAACTCAAAATAAACAGTTAGAAGATAATAATCACGAAAATTGGACCACAATGCCGCAAACACGCTTTGAACTAGCACAAAGATGGGACCATAATGGCAAAAGCGTGCAAAAGAAGGAGAGAAATGGGCCGCCGGTGGGGGAGAAGGTGAAAGTGAAGGGGAAGAAAGGGAAAGGAGGAAGAAGAAGGTCCACGTTGGCCACATCATGCTTTAGGGAAAAAGAAGAACACGTGTTTGCCTCTTTGTGGAAAACACTTTAGGCAAAAGCGTGTTCCCCTTTGTGTGTAAAGTGTGATCTCCTTTTTTTGTTCAAAAACCATAGTTCATTTGGTTAAAAGCGTGAATACTTTTGGAAAAAACCGTAATTGAGTTTGGTAAAAGCATAAGTGATTTTGGCAAAAGCGTGATTCCTTAATACACACTTTATCCCAGCAAAACCGTGTTTAAGTTTGGACGAAAAATTAATAAAAAAAAAAAATCAAAAGTGCCCATTTTACGTAAATAGTTTCAAATGTGCCCCATTTGTATAAATAGTTTGTGTAAATGCATTATTTCTGTCAAATTGCCCTTGGATTTAGCAATTGAAGCACAATTGCATACCTAAAATTGGGGGAAATTTCAGTGATTATGAAGGCAAATTTGGCAGCTAAAAGACATGTTTGAGTATAATTGAGACTTAGGGACTTCATATAACACCCGTATGGGATTTGCAACTGAATTTACCTCGATAATACATAATCACAATTACCTTTTTAACATAGAAACATTTACTTTTTTACTAGGAGCTTTCATTCTGGTGCTGCATGTTTTATTTTTTTTTCTCCCACTGCTTAGATGGTTCACATTCATATTATGGGTCATTTATTTTGTGTTAGTTGTGGTGATACTATATCAGGAATTTAAAAAAAAACTGTTTCAATGTTTTTGCTGCAAAGTTAACGATAAATTCTTATTGATAAGAAATTACTTTTAGAGGGAAGAAAAAGAGAATACATGCCTTTTTAACTTAAGTTTTAGTTTTCTTATTTCGTTGTCTAAAGCTGGTTTGTTTAGAAAAAGATAACCCCATGCCTTCCAACACCTTAAATCTGAAAAATAGATAAGCCATTTCAACCTCTAACACCAATTTTAGGATAAAATTAAGGCTTGTTCTTGCACTTCGACACCTCCAATCCACGAACTTGTGGTTTATGTAATCCTAAAAAATGTGATGGAAGATTTCATCTGATGTTCATGATTATGGACTCCCTCTATTGTGAAACCATCGTTTTGGCCAACTCAATGAGAGCATTTATCCTATTTAGCACATTGTCATGCCATGTGTGCAATATTATCCATGTACTATGCCAACAATGCACTTTCCATTAGTTTTTATGATGGAGTTAGGGGTTCGGGAAAACATTTGTATGATTTGAAATCAAGTGTAAAGTTGTGGGACAAAAATTACCATTTTCCCCAATCTAATATATATAATTATATCTTCCCTCAATTAAAAATGTCTATAATCATTGTATACATGCCATGTCCCTAAAGGAATAGCCTAATGGTTGATCACTAGGCATTCCATATTGAGTTTATGATTTTCTAATATTGTGCAATATTGATTAAAATTGACATGTTGATGAAAATAGTTAGAAATTGTTATATTTTAATTTAGGAAAAAGTTTATTTTACTCCCTTCAACTTAATTCAGTTGCATTTTATTTGAAAACTTTAAAAGGACCTCTATTAACTTTCAAAATGTATTGAAAACCCCCAAATGCATAGGGACGTCCAAAAAGAGACGGATTACACCACATGCAATACACATGATATCATTAACGGCCAAATCCATTCAAAAATTTCAAAATTAACACACTTAATTACGATTAGTGAGTAATTTTGTGTAAATTTACTGATTTATTTTTTTATTTTTTGGGGAAATAGTCATTGTTCTAATAATTCTAGGTCCATCTCTACATTTCATTCTCTCTCTCTGTGTGCAACAATAGTCAAAACTAAACTAGAAACCCCCGTTGCTATGAAGAAGGTGACGCTAAAAATTCCTTGACGAAGATAATGTTGGCAACAACCAATCCAATGATGCCAAGGCCTTCGGTGGTGCCTTCTTCAAAGATCTGACCAATGATGATATCGAGGAACTGATCCTTATTGCCAATTACCTAAATGTCAAAGAGCTTCTTGATTTCTTCAACCAGTACATGGCCAATCTTTGTCAAGATTATGCTTGGGCTTTCGAGGGTGTCGATGTGATGCGAACATCTTGGATTTTCCTCGAGACCTAACAACAATTAGAGGAAATTCAAAGTGCCCAAGAACGTCTAGTCAAGTTCTTAAATAGAAAAACAAAACAAAAAGGACCTTGACCTAGCACTTAGCAAAGTGAGAATCAAAGGTATCAGGAAGGATATAGACACCACACTCAAGAAGGGAAAGGGAGTGAGTGATAAGTCTTGAAGAACACCACAAGAATCACCATTCTTAATAAGTTCCAAAAGTTCTCAAAAGAACTTAGAAGAGAAATCCTCTATTCAATATTCAAAGTTGGTTGCCACAAGGGGGCTACCTCCATTTTAAAGAAAACACACTTCAACAAACTTAGACCAAACCTAGTTACAACCCTAATTTAGTAAAAGGCCCAATA
Source organism: Cercis canadensis (assembly GCA_003255065.1). Taxonomy (NCBI): domain Eukaryota; kingdom Viridiplantae; phylum Streptophyta; class Magnoliopsida; order Fabales; family Fabaceae; genus Cercis; species Cercis canadensis. Next base: position 354,477 of record QAOA01001277.1, read on the forward strand.
ACTAAAGCCTTAATAACTAAAGTGTTGAATACATTATTTGAACCTAAAACAACTAAAACCCAAAAACATAACTAGGCCCAACAAATAAATAACATGAAATTGGCCCAAAATACAAAGTGGCATTTTTCAGCCCAAAAAAAAGCTCTAAGTGAGAGCTTGGTCTAGTATCCCACACTGAAGCTCCATGTTTGGCCCAGATGTTCCTTCAAATGCTTGAATCAAGCACACGATCCATCGGCTTCCTTCTAGCCTTGCTCATTGACTTACAATTTTAGACCAAATCTTTTCACTGAACCCACTCAAAATGGCTTGCATCTTCTTCGCTTGAGCTCTTGTGATCGGGCCTTCATGCATGTGTAATGGATCATTTGGAGCCTTGTTGGTGCTTCTTTGATTCTCATCATTCCCTCTTTCTCCGAAAAGTTTTGTCCTTGAATCTTCACTTACATCAAAAAGAGAAAGATCAACTGCATTAAAATTGGCATTTACATGATACTCACTCAGTAGCTCCAACTTGCAAGCACTGTCATTGATCCTTGCCACCACTCTTGGAGCGTCTTTGAGCCGGACATTGTTCTTTCCTCATGTGCACCCACAACCAACCTCTCAGTTTGAAGACCACTATCACAAGCTCCTTGTAAAGAAGGTAGTGTTGCCAAGTCTCCAATGCCTTCACCAAGGCATACATCTCCTTGTCAAAATCCTATAAAAGAGATACAACAACACTAGGCAAAGAAGGATCAAGTTTGTTAGTGCTAAGACATGCCTCCTTGTACAAGGGTACAAGCATGAGCTGATTAGAGAAATAAGCTCTCTTAATTTCATTTTCTTTCATATATACACTCAATTGTTGTTTCTATTTTCTTTCAAGACTCTCTTTTTCTTTGATTTTCTTATTCTTTTTCACTCAATTTGGGCTCTCGGCCTATTTTGCACTCTTTTCTTGTAACCTCTCACTCTTTTGGTCTTCAAAGCTCTCACTCTCTTCTCTTGCTTCTCTCTATTCTTTCAATCTCTCAACCATTTTTTCTTTTAAGCTCTCACTCTTTTTTTTTTTTTTTTGTTTAATCTAANTAATCTGACTTGATCATCAAATGCTTGCTTTGGAGTCAAGGATACAAGAGTAATGTGCTATTTATTCAAGGTGAAAGAGTATCTATTAGTATACCTGTCATGGATCACACACCTATCATATTGTCATGGCCTACCTAAAAGGATATGTCCAACATACATGGGAACTACATCACAAAGGACTTCATCCTTGTATCTACCAATAGCAAATGAAACCAATACTTGTGTAGTTACCCTAACCTCTCCATAATCATCTAACCATTGCAAGTTATAAGGCATATGATGCTTTAAAGTAGGCAAATTCTGCTTATAAACTAAGGTAGTACTAGTAATATTTGTACAACTACCACCATCAATGATTATGTTGCATACCTTCCCATTGACGTGACACCTAGTGCGGAAAATATTGTCTACATGAGCGTGTCTTGCTCTCCTTTCTCCTCTATCATGTCTAGCAAATTGGTCTTAGTCTCCAGAGTTGCTTTGGTCATTTTCTTCCTCATCCTCCATAGGATCCTCCTATTTCTCCTTCTCACTTCAGGTGCTCTAGGTGGCTGCCTTTGGACATTAGCTTATACTCTTTCAATCCCGTCTTTAAATTCATCAAACCGGGTGTTCATTCTTTCAAATTGTTGCTACATTGCCCTTAGCAAGAAAGTTTGGTCAACTCGATCACTACTCTCCTCTATGAGTGTTTATGAAACCTACAAAATGGGTTAGAGAAATAAAGTGTTCCTCACCACACTCTACTCTTATGTATACACTCAAGAAGACGTCACTCTATCACTTGTATTTTGATCTCTTTGGCTTTTATCTCTATTAGTCTCACCTTTCTTGCCTCTTACCACTCTTAATTCTCTCTTTGTTCTATTTGGAACTAAGGTTTAGACCAAGAATTGCTTCCTTGGGGCAAATCCAAAAGCTAATCAATCACTACAAGAAAAGAAGAAATGACACAATGCACAAGGGGACTAGGGAGGTGGCGTTTAGAATAGCAAGGAAATGCAACCAGAATTTGCAAATAGGAAACACTAAAATGAAATGCTAAATTGGAGGTAAACAAAGAACAAGTACTAGGCAATCAACTAAGTGTGTGTGTAGCTCAATTCACTTAACTTCAAGCACACTATACACAACTTAAATTGCAATTTTAGCACTTCATATAAGTCCCACATAGCATTTTGGCACATAGGGCACTCATATAACTTGAAAATAACTCTTTTGCATTAAATTCAAATATGCACTTTTATTTTATTTTTTGCACTAATTTCTAATATTTTTTTTTCAAGAACACTTTAAATGTTCATACTTTTCTTCAAATATGCCTATAATTTTGTTTTATACTATTGATTTCAGCATACTTTCACAAAGCATAAACACAAGCTAAAATTCAGTAGCTCAAAACGTAAATCAACACAAGAAAAAATTTAAAAAAAAAATGAAAATGAAACTCACCCAAATGGATCCTTTTAGGCAGTTACCAAGGACACAAGGGGAATTAGCATAAAAAAACCAAGAAAATTTCCAAAAATTCAAAGAACACAACTAGAAGTTCATGGAATCATCAAGAAAAAAGCAAGAACGCAAGGAGAACAAAACAAGAACAACAAGGATAGAGGTGAATAGAAATAGAACATCAACAAGGAAATGAAGAACAACCCAAAAAAATTTCAGATTTTTTTTTNAACGGATCCTTTTAGGCAGTTACCAAGGACACAAGGGGAATTAGCATAAAAAAACCAAGAAAATTTCCAAAAATTCAAAAGATCAGGAACAAGATGAACACAACTAGAAGTTCATGGAATCATCAAGAAAAAAGCAAGAACGCAAGGAGAACAAAACAAGAACAACAAGGATAGAGGTGAATAGAAATAGAACATCAACAAGGAAATGAAGAACAACCCAAAAAAATTTCAGATTTTTTTTTGTACGAATTTCTAAATTATTTTCTCAATAACACTTTAAATGTTCATACTTTTCTTCAAACATGCCTAGATTTTTTTTTTATACTATTGATTTCAGCATACTTTCACAAAAATGGAAAGTATGGTGCATGCATAAAGGAAGACAAACAACACAAGAACAAGGAAAATTTGAACTCAACACCGAATAGGATGATTAGGCAAAGGAAAATTCTCAATTCACAAAGCATTTGGGAAATAAAATCAAATTGCAACAGAATTGTCTCAATTTCAAGTTGATCCACAATTTCTAAACACAATTTGAACATTTAGGGGCAATCTCAACTCAAGGGCTATCTCATGAAGTATCAAACAACTCAAAAGACATTTAATTTCACACTTTTCCTTGACTTGTAATTTGAGACCAAATCTTCTCACTGAGCCTAATCAAAATGGTTGTATCTTCTTCGTTTGAGCTCTTGTGATCGGGCCTCCATGCATGTGTAATGGATCGTTTGGAGCCTTGTTGGTGCTTCCTTGATTCTCATCACGATGAAGATTGATTGATCAACTTTCCTTCATTTTGGACAAAGTCGGTACAAAAAATTTTAGGGTTCTTAGGTTTGTAACTGCAATGATTTAGGATTTTTTTGGGTACATAAAATGAAAAACATTAGGATTACTGCATTTTGGATTTTTGGTAACTTTCATAGACTTTAATTGTGTATTGCTTCTAATTTCCTTTTCTGTTAGCACCTTGTATTAGGAATGAACATAAATTCCAATGTAACTTTATTAATTGGCAAAGTCCCAAAAGAATTTTTCTCTCTCTTTCGGAAGCATTGACTTTTCTTTTTATGGTATATCTAGTAGTGTGGATAGCTCAACAACCTTTTCAAATTGTGAACTCACTAAACAATATGTCCACATTCTCAAATGTACCATTGTCATCTCACTCTTGCAGCCAGCTCTAGACTCTCAATATTTTTTTTTTATGACATTATACTACTCTATGATGGCCAAATTATGTAACAAGGTATCATTCTTAACTAAATTGTGAAGTTTGATGTTTGAATGAAAGTTTGCTACTTCAATAGATAACAATAATCTAGAGCTACAAAATGACCCATACAAGGATGAGGTAAATGATTGATGGTTTTGAAATTGGGAAAGGATGAGGTAAAAGGTTGATGGTTTTGATAAATGTAGCTATGTAAATTTAAAGAGTGATCTGGCTAGAGGATGTAGGAAGGCTTATAGCTTCTTGTGTGCTTAATTTGTATAAAAACATAACCATAATTGATATATGAATGAATGAATTGTTGATATTAATAAAGGTATTTGTAGATCAACTAATATAAAGTGTCACAACAATTGTTAATAGAAATGTGGGTTCTTCCATACATGTAGTACAAATGCTTATATAGATATCTAAAACCAACGAATAGTGTTAGGAAAATTGTAAAAGTGATCGTTCCCACAATTGTTGAAAACGTTCGCGATCTAGTATTTGAAATTTGCAAAGTGACTTTTTATAATTTTAAAAATACCTAACTCTTTGCTAGGTAAACCAATTTTAAATGAAGGATTGGGCAATGAGTAAGCAACCGAACCAAGAGTTTGGTTTAGGTTAATTTTTATATTTAAATCTGAAAAGCATACATAATTAGGATTATTTCATGTGACAGATCACTAATATGATGATCCTTCACAAAAAAAAAAAATAAAGACTTAATCACACTAATAAAAAAAAAAAAAATCAAGACTTAATCACACTAATAATTTCAATTTGTAATTATTATTTTATATATGTTGTTTTTGTATCCTTTCTCAAGTTTATCAAAAGCCAATTGTGAATAGATCTTAATTTTATCTATTTCAATAAACCTTTTTTGTTGGTCAAAAGTCAATTGTAAATGAACTTTTAATTTACACTGCTATGTACACAACATGTATGAATTCAAAAATTGTTTCTTGCCCGTCCATAATTCTTCCCTCCACCTCTTTCTCTCTCTCTCTCTACATATATAGAGTAACATTCCCTTTTTGTTGGTCCAAATATGTATTAATGAGTAATTTGTCATTTGTAAATGAATTGTCACTACTACGTGCACAACATGCATAGATTCAAAAACTGTTTTTAATCTGTTCTTAATTTTTCCCTCCATTTCTTTGTCTTTCTCTATCTTTTTGTGTGTCCCTATTTCTCCAAGCTACAAATAATCTTCTCTTCATCATTTGTTATGACGCGCTCTATACTACCTTAGGCATGATGCTTGAGGTATTTTTCCGAATGGGTGATTTGATTGCTTAACTAATAAAAGAATGTCACACGTGGTCTTGGTTGAAAGTATGACAAAGAGCATACTAGTTAGAAGGTAAACGTTTTTATAACAAAAAATAAACTAAAAAATTTGTAAAATTTTAGAAAAAGGTCATAATTGTTTAAAATTAAATTTGTCAAAGTTAAATACTAAGGTTCATAAATTTGTTTTTAATTGATGAAATCGAACATGACATAAATTTGAAAAAGAAACCCTCTTATGTATTCTGCAATTCCCTCCCATTGTAGCCCAAGAAATTTCATATGACTAAATTATGTGTTTCTGGCAATGCTTTAAAAATCGAACCAATAAGTGAACCGGTGTGACAAAAAATGATCGGTTAGGCTGGTCAAACTAGTTGAATCGAAATTTTTTTCAAACTTAGAAATTCACAAATAAGAAAACATGGAGGATGAAGCACCAATCATCAAACTTAATTCCTAAGTGAAAGTTTCAAATTTAAATATTCAAATACATAGTCTCAAAACCATCAAAACCAAATACATAAGTAAAATGCACAAGTTATCACACATAAGCATAAATCAAATATATAAGTCAAATACAAAAAATTAGCTCTTTTATTCTTCTCAAATTATAGAGGATCTTAATTGAACCAAGCATGTATCTCACTTAAGTCAATCTCATGATCACTTTCATAACTTTTATCTACTATATCAATTGAATCCAAGTCCATCCCTCCACTTTCACCACCAAATTGTGATTGCCCTCCTTCACCACATGGCTCTTCTTCAATATTTTCTTCCTTAATTTTGAGTTATAGCTTCTATTGGAATTGCTTCAACATTATAAAGCATATTCTCCAACTCGTCATAATCAAGAATTGGAGAATCATCTTCTTCCATGACCCAAGACTCGTTATTGTCTATTTTCTCAAAAGCAATAGGATCAAAGAAAGCTTTCTTCAATTTATATGCCCTATAATTGAAGAAAAAAATAGAATGCATAAATTATAAAGAATCATTTCATCATAAAACTTTAGTAAAAAATCAAACATGATTAAAAATTAGATGGAATACCCTATTTTTCAAACGCAAATTGTAATGCACATAAACAAGAGCATTTAATCTTTGAAGCTCTAGCCTATTCTTTTTCTTGGAATGTATCTTTCCAAATACATTCTAATTTCTTTTACAACCTAAAGAAGATGCAGTTTGGCTCAAGAGTTTAATAGCTAATTTTTGGATAGTTAAAGCACTATATCGAAAGTATTTCCATCATTCATCTATAAAAAAAATATATATATATATAAAATTATTAGAAAAACCAAAAACATATAATCAAAGAGAAATGTTAAAAAAAAAAAAAAAAAGTGTTGAAGTCTTACTGGGTTTCATATTTTTGGAAGATTCAAGAGCATATGACTGAGCAAGGCTATCCAATCTTTTATCATACAACTCACATTCATTTAAAAGTTTGGACTTGCCTGAAGACACCATTGCACTCATAACATCTATGAATCCCTTCATAATTTCATTTTGGTAGAAAAGTTCTATTTATCATAAAAGAATACGAGATTCAAGTAATAGACAGTAACATAAACACTTTGCCAAAGTTGTCTATCCCACATTTCTTTGATAATTCTTGATAGGGCTTGCACATAGGTTTCCTATTCAATAATACATTCTTGATAATTTTTCTTGTCCTATACATGGCTTCATATACATAGCCAAGTAAAGGCTTTTCATCGCCATCAATAATTCTTAGCATGCGAATAACTGGTGACACAACTTTAACAATATGTTCATAAGAAGACCAAAACCTTGTATCTAAAATAATCTTCATAACCTTATTTGCCTTCTTATCTTTATAGTATCTAGACTCTCTAAAAGTCTTACTAGTCACCAATGCTTGCAAATCATACTTGTGCTCAGAAATGCTTTTCAATGCAATGAAAGTTATTGCAAAACATGTTGGTCCTAGACATATGATTTTAGTCCATCATTCTCTTTTTCTTAGCCAAACCAACAAAAATCCATGATTATACACAAATTTTGTAATAAAAGATGCACGAATAACTAGCCTACTCACATGATCTAACTTGTCAATGTCACCTAATATCAAATTTAAGCAATGTATAGCACAAGGAGACCAAAAGATAGTAGGATACTCCTCATTTAGCAATCTCCCTACTTTTTTTATAATTAGCTGCATTATCTGTGACCAAATGTACAATATTCTTATGCCAAACAAAATCAACTAACTCTTTAAACAAATTGCAAAGAGTTTGAGCATCTTTAACAACATTAGAAGCATCAACAAACCTCACCAAAATTACTCCTCTAGGACAACAAACAAGAAAATCAATTAATTGCCTATTGTTTTGATCCTACCAACTATCAGCCATAATGGTTCAATCAGTTTTAGCCTAAGCACCGCTATAAGTCTCAACCAATAACTCAACCTCCTTTATAATTCAAATCATACAATAACTTGCATCTCAGGCATGATAATTTGGTCCTTTATAACTAGGACCAATTGCTGCTATAGCATCTATCATGGGCTTAAAGTAAACAAAATTTATGTCATTGTTACAGCGTACCTGAAGGTCACTACAAAGCGAATGACAAATTTTTTTCTTTTTTAAAAAAGATTGGTTTTTGAAAGAAAACTTAGAGTTGCCACCAATTGTATTAAAAAAAAATTGAGAACAATTGGAAAACTACTGTTTGAATTTTAAAAATTGTATGCCAACCAGAGAGGGATCAAGGGTTAGTTTGTGTATGAGGAAAGTGTTAGGCACCCCACAACACCCGTCTAAAAGATGATTACCCGAAATTAGTTGTGTGAACATGATAATAGCCAAAAGATGTATTTTATCCATCCCTCAAATAAACTACATAAATGAAATAAAAATAAAATATTGGTAACAAATTTAAACGTAAAATGCATGCAACTAACGTGTCCTAAGTCCTTCCACCTGCTCCTTGAATATTGCGCCCCTCCGGAGTGGCGTTTATCCTTACCTAAGAAAGATAGAATGAGCCACTTGATATTCATATGGATTGTCTTATCTCTCAATAATAAGTAAGGGGCCTACGAATGCTATGTCGAAAACATTTAAACCCTAAATGAATGTAAATGTATGAGTTTATAATATTACAACACTTGTTTCAGGGAAAAGGACTTTAATTACATTCAAAGTAAAATAAAATAAAATAAAAGGGACAATCCTCCAACTCTGAGCTTCTGATTGGTCTTTCAAGATCAAATTCTCAACTTGCCAAAATCCTCAAATATCAACATTGAAAGCTAAAGGAAAAATGTCCAAATATCAAAAGTGAATGCAAGTCGTAATATCAAATTAGACATCTGTCGAGTCCACAGTTCTCCAACCCTAGTTTTGTCGATAACAAATAGCCATAATTATCACTAACCTTTGTTTGCTCAAATGGTTATTTTAGTAATAGGTTAAGTGATGTTCTTGAGTCTGAGACATAACTAGTTTCCTAGTCAAAAGAACTAGCTCAAGTACAAGTACAAGTACTGGTTCTACATATAATAAAGATGCTGACGTTGAAGTCTCAAGGAAAAGCTTGTGGACCTTTCCAAGTCAGAAGCGTAGTCCATCAGGACCAGTTAGTGGACTTTAGAGATGTTGGAAGGAAGCCCATCAGAGAAATTCAAATAAGAGGAAACTCAGCAAGAACAAGTTCTCGTACAAAACTAGTTCCTCACAGAAGATCACCTATGCTAACATGGTAGTGAAAGTCTGAAAATATTTTGCATTTCGAAGAATATTCCAAAGAAAATATCAATCAATCAGAAGAGTAGACTTTGGAAGCAATCAATTAGAAAAGAGCTACTAGAATTATATAAAAGGAAGTTTTTCAAAGGATGAGCTATATTAGGAAACAAATCAAACAGAAATAAAAGGATTCCTAATTTAGCACAAATTGACAATTATGAATTGACTCTGTCTACAATTCAAACGATCATCTTCTTTCTCTGGACTCCTATAAACTGAAGACCCAAAGTTTGGAAAAGTAAGAAGAGAAAAAGAGAAGCTATCAAGCAAGAATCATATTCTGTCATACAACCAGCTTCATACTCTTTTGTCAACTCTGAAACTATTTGTTATATTTCTTATGAGAGTTGTTATCTTTGGGGCTACGTTTTTTAGATTATTGTAACATATTTTCAGTGGGAAATCCAGGATGTGACCTCTGCCTTCTTTGTCAAAGGGAGAGAGTTTCTAGTTAGCTATTAGGAAACCAGTTTAGAGAGTTGCTGGTGAGCTATTGTAAAACTAGTTTAAGAGACTTTCTAGTTAGCTCTTTGGAAACCAGAGATTGTAGAAGCTTGGACAAATAATCTCGTTGCAAATGGAACCCTAGCCTTGGGAAAATGGAAGTAGGCGGTGTTTAGTCAAACCATTATAAAAATTATGGGCTAAATCTATTCTCCTTACTCTTTTTATTATTATGATAATCTACATGTTTGGCCTGCTGTAAAACTAATTATATATATGAGTTTAAACTGATTCTCTGTTTTGATTAATTATTCAATCTAGTTATATATGATCTTGATATTCTGGATAAGCTTCTGAGTCAATCTCTGTGAAATATTTATTCTCTTCAAGATCTGCTTATTCTAAGTTATTTATGGGTTTTTAAATAACTAGCTTTGAAACAAGTTTTAGGTGTGAACTAGTTATTCCAGAAATATGTTTTAATATGTGATTACATGTTTTATTGTTTTAATCTCCTATTCACCCCCCTCTAGGAGCATACATACACTCTCAATATCAACAAAATTAAACCCAAAGAACCACCATTTTAACATCAAAATGGAGACCGAAATGAACTAAAACAACCATCATTTTAAGGTCAAAATAGTGAAAAAAAAAAATGAACCAAAATAGCCACCGAATATGCCCAGAATAGCAGCCATAAAATACACTAAAATATCAATAGAATATATGCCATAATAGCAGGGTAAGATAGACTAGATGCTGCCTTAGAACCAATCAAATTAACAAAAGCAATAAGATCATAACATTTCCTTATCCTACCTTGGAACAACCACTACTTAGAAAACCAAACTGAGCAAAAGAATTATGAACAGCCACACATTTTTAGGTTAAATAAACAATAATCAAATTAAACACATCAGCCTTCAAATATACTTAAAATAGCCCTCAATTTTAGTTTGAAGTAATGAGAAAATTAAACCAGGACTGTCCTAAGATATGTCCAAAACAGCCAACCTTAAATGCGAATGGGGGCAGGGGAGACATGCAAAAAATCTAAAAATTACACACATCTAAGACACACATCTTATGGTTCTATCAAGAAAATGGTGCTAAATTCTAAGCTCTGTAGCTTCAGTTATAAGAAGAACATTGATTGCTGCCAGAGAAGACGGACAACAGCGAATTTAGAAGAAAAGAGTATATTTTCATTTTGAAAAATGAAATAAATAGCATATCTCTTAAACCAGACCACAATTACTCGGAACAAGAGAAAGGACAAGGGCCCGCTATCAAACACCGCTTTCATGGTTGGACAGAAAGCACATAAATTTCCTAAAACAAAGCCACCTTTCAAGTCAAAACTAGTGAACATTTATGTTAAAATATTGTGCAAGTTTTTCCACATAAATAATGAAAGCAATATATCCCTTTAGACTCAATCACATGCCTAAGGAATCTGTGACTACATAGTGCCATTAGATAAGATTAGCTCAAGTCAAAATGCAGCAATGAGTCAACAAATTCAAGTTATCTGCCTAGTGCTTAGTGCTTGCAAGCTTACCATACATTTAGAATGCTGAATCAAGTCTTTAAAAAAATATGAACAAGCAGACATCAATCTCTTACTCCTCCCTTCTCTAGGTTTGCTATATATTGTCTAAACACATAACCATTGTAAACAAGCACTCATCATTCTCTTCCCAAACAAACAACAAGATCTCAGCAGGCAGAGAAACCCCATTTAGCACATTAATCTACAAAGTGTGAAAGAACCCAACCCACCTCACATGACTACATTCCAATAAGTAAGTAAATAAACTATCACAAATTCCACAACCATGAGTAAAAGAAGCAATTTATTGAATGTACTACAAAAAGTAGCATGCTGTATGATAATCATTCTATCCACCTAAATGAAAACATAACAGGAGCCCACAGTACTAGCAACAAGGATGGTAGAAAAATTTTAAAGCAAAAGAACAAAAAAAGTACCAATCCTCACCAAAACTTTAGAGACTAGAAGATCATTAAAGAGGGAAAATTATGACATCAAACAACATGAACACCCTTCAAGGGGTAAGAGTCCCATAATTCGACTAGAAATTCCCATGAACCAACAAAACTCAATGAAAGCAAATTAGATTAAGTGAAATGACCCACATAAACTCAGCTCACTAGCATTTTAACAGCATCAAAATGAAAGTTAAGCAAAAAAAAAAAAAATTCCATTATCTATTGTTGCCACTTCAATTAGTCAATCAACAAATAAAATTGATAATTAGAGAAGATAGATTGAAAGGGAGAAAGGGGAAACCTTACCCAATTACTAAGTAATGGGTCCAATGGTAGAAGATATGAGCAAGCCTCTCACCAACCCTTCTCTTCTCTGTCTTCGAGTTCCTTTTCTCTACTTTAAGCTCCATTTCTCTCTTCTTCTGTAGCCTTTTTCCCTCTGCCTCTGTTTCTGCCCTCTATCCTTTTCTTTCACGCACCCAAAAAAAAAAAAAAAAAACTCCCCTTCGTCTAGATAGTTCTTTCCTCGATATTTCTCTTTTTTTTTTTTTAACTTTCCCACTTTACCCTCCTTTGACTTGCTGCCCAAGACCATATTTTCTTTTAGCTAGTTTTTTTTTTTTTTTTTAGTTTAGTTATTTGCTAAATAAGGATAATGCATAGACTTGGACCAATGAGGAATGAGGGAAATCTAGTCCTTACTCCCCCATTGGTTCTCATAGATCTAATGATGCCAAAATTTATTAACACAATTTCTTTTCTCTTTTTCTTGTTTATTTAATATTTGCAAAAATCTAAATACTAATGGATGAGCCAAATGGACTAGATTAACAATGGACTAGGCTAAGTGTTTGCTTCATTACAAATGCCCAAATAAAAATATAAAAAGAAATAATCCAAAATTAAGAACTTATATCTTTTCAAAAATCATTTTTTTTGTTTTATGCCACGACGAACACCTGGACAAAATACGATGTCAACAATCATTTATAAGTAGACAACTATAAAAAAGAACTTAGCAATGGCCAAATCAACTTGATGGATGGCTAGTTCACCAGTCATTGCACTTTTAATTGATGGTTGACCTTTAAGAGTTGATCTTGGGCCAAAATATTTTTCCAACCCACTTGCCTTTCTTTTACCTTTTTGTGCTGAACTTGTTATGCCTTTCCCTTTATCTTGAGTTGGTGGAGCATGAATTTCTTGCAACTCTGGCATGTGATTGCCGCTAGGGCCAAATGGATTATGGTCTTCCCATTGGCTTTGTGATTGTCGCTTACTTTCTTCAATTTGTTTCAAATTCTCTTGCATTCGATGACAGACATCAAAAGGTACCTTATCATACTTTTTTTATGTCTCCACCCTTTCCAACAAAATGATATTTCATTCTATGTATTCCTCCACCTCTAATGATAAGGTTGTCCCATATTATACATTACAACGACCAGACAGTAAGTACTACAACTTATCTCTTAAAATGTTGAAGGAATTATAAGTTATATATGATAAGGCCGTCCCAAATTACTGTAAAAGGGCAATATATAAACATTCCCCAATTTAACTACCCCACCCAAGAAAAGAAAAAAATGAAGAAAGCATAAGCAAGGAAAACATAATGTAATTGTTCCAAAAATTCAGCACATCCAAAACAAACCAACAACGACCTAGAAAACAACAATCAAAACCTAGAAAAAATCACCAAGGCAATCAATGGAAAAATCAATGAAAAAAAAGTAAATTTTAGAAGAGCCTTATTGTGGGGAGCAGAAGAGAGCAGCAAGAGGTTGAAATGTTGAATCCTTGACGGTTGTATCTAGAGCTGTCAAGACGAGCTGACCCACCCCGCCCCACTTCAACCCACCACCAAACGGGGCGGGTGGGTTGAGAAAACCTCAACCCAACCCAATCCATTGTGGGTTGTGGGTTAGGTGGGCCAGCCCGCCAAAAATAGAAAAANAAAAAAAAAAAAAAAAAACAGCAAATCAATTGACAACACTTCAAATTGGATAGGAATATGAGCAAGCTAGGAAGTGATGGGGACAGAAACCAAAACTAGAAGATTTATCTTCATTGGCCTTTTGGTACTGCATTCTCTAGAATTCATCTGTGTTTCACAGGATTTTGAGTTTCACATCATCTTTGAATGCATCTTTCACATGGCAATTTATCTAAATTTCCCTTATTGTAAAACAAACCACTAACAGTAAAGCTTATGGTAAATCAAGGTAGCATGAAACCTTAACAATCTCATAAACAAGTGATAAAATATATTGTTTTGTATTAAAAATCTATTTAATCAAGATACCTAATGATTATAATCATCAAGATGACATAAGTGACCACAATTTGAGTGAAATCCAAGTTTTGGCTATGCTGTTGTCACGAAAAAGGACCAAAAAAAAAAATGAAATGGCATTATAAAATAGCATCAATTGGTAAAGACATGGGAACTACCTGATGGTAGAGATAAATGAAGGATTTTTTTTCCCTTGGCCAATAATAAATGATAAATTTGATGTGTGTCCAAAACAAGTTGTAGTTAATTTAAAAATGGATGCTAATTAAGACATCAAACACGTGAACCCCTTTTGCATGAGGAAGGTCATGGGTTTATTAAGAATACTGAAATTCAACAACATAAGGAATGATAGGCCATATCTGTGGGTGGTTTGTGTCTGATAAGTAATGGCTATGTTGTATTAAAACAACATAAGGAATCAAGATTTTATTTCATTCTCTCCATGCATTAAAATTTTTCAACTATATTGTTTTGTATATTCCATGAATAAAATATCATGTTTCAAAAGATGCGTCATACAAAATACTAACTGGAAGCACTAACAACATTCCAAACTCATCATATTATATGCAGTCCAGTTTCCTATTGACATGAACTTCATCATTGCACTTTCCTCAAAATATCAGAGATATATGCGGCCCAAAAATCTAGTGATAACTTGGTTTTCTTTTATTTCTAATAATTTGCACAGCAGAAAATTGGTTCCTTTTATAATATAAGGATAAGAAGACATACGCAGAGGCAGAGCACCCAAGTTCTAAAAGAAATAGAGAGAATCCTCACCCCAGTAGCACGCGCAGAGCAAAAAAAAAATAGATAGCAAACTCTAAACATCCAGTTCAATTACCAACAGACAGAAACATCAGAGGCCCAAGTGACAACAGATGTGCAATCCATCCACAGACAGAACACCTAACAAGTAACAACAGATGTGCAATTCATCCAGACCATCCCAAATGTGCATCAATTCATAAACAAACAACCTAAATCCACTAAAGCAAATACCAAATTCAGACAGCAAGGGGATTTAAGCACAACATACCCAGAAAAAATTCACCAGGCAATAGTCAGCAAGGTGATGGCTGGCGGTGTGAGGTGAGAGTGTGAAAGAGGTGAAGGTGAGGTGGCTGGCGGTGTATGCAAGAGAAGAGAGTAGAGAGGAGAGGATTTAGAGGAAAGGGAGAGAGCTCAGTTGAGAGAAAGTGAGAAGGGGAAATTGGGGATTAGGGATTTAAAAAAAAAAAATTTAAGGAAATAAATGGTGGGTCAGCCCAACCTAACCAACACTCAACCCACAACCCAAATCAGGCGGGCTCAGAAACCCACTTCCAAACGGGCCAGCAAAACCTTAACCCAACCCAATCCTTTTGCATGGCGTGCTGGGCCAACCCGACGGGCCCAACCCATTTTGACATCTCTAGTTGTATCAGAGGCTAAAGGGAATGAGGAAGAGTGAGTCAGTGAGGGAGGAAGGGATTTGGGAAAAAATGAAGAAGCAAATCAAAAGGGAAGGAGGGTTAGCATTTCAAAGGTCCAAAAATTACGTCATTTTTGGTGGAAAAACTAAAAAAAAAAAATTAAAAATTTTGTGAACTGGCTGATTATTTAAAATCGATATCAGTTCGCATTGGTTTTCATTAGTTTTACCCCATTAACTGAGCAATTTTTCAAAAGAGTACCAGTCCAACTAGTTGAACCAGCCGGTTTGGTTCAGTCTAATTTTTAAAACATTTGTTTCTGGTATGTTTATGAAAATTAACAAAACACCTTAGTTGAGGATCATGTGATAGATATTACACTTACAAAGATTACATAATAATCAATATAACTAATGATCTCAATTGAAGTGCTACTAATTCATTAGTGAGTTTAGTTGGAGTGTCTACTCATCACTGTATATAATTTAACTAGAGATTTTCACACTTTAGTATCCTAATTTAATCACTATGTGACTTTATATAATTTCATTTCAATTCAAATTAATTTGTGACAAATTAAAAAAAAAAAAAAAAACTTCAATTGAATTACATAGAACTAGTGTCTAATTGAAAATGCTCTAATTTAATTTCATGTAATTATTTTCAATAAATTTGATTAGTGTCAACTCGTGATAGAGAATGTATAATTTCATGCAATTCTATTTCAAATGAATTTAATTTTTGACACAATGAAAAGTTCACAATTCAAAATTTAAATTATTATCAAATTAAAAAAAAATCCAAAAATAAATTTAATGCAATTATTTTCAATTCAAATTGATTAGTGTCAAATTTAGAGCAAAAAAGTATAATTCAATACAATTATGTTTCAAATGAACTTGATTTGTTGCATATATTTAAGCATAAGCATCAAACTGAAAAGTTCCAAATCAATTTAATGATATTTTTTTTAGTTCAAATCAAGTTCATTTAATTCCATTTCAAGTAGCCTTAATTTGTTACAAGTTGAGACATAGAAAGTATAATTTCATTGAAGTTTCATCTTTATTTCTTTCTTTTTGTAATGGAGACTCATTTCTTTATCATGTTATTCAAATTGGATAATAATTTACAATGGAGGTTGATATAATTGAAATAATTGAAAATCATATTTCACAATAAGATTTCTACATAGTAAGTTGAATTTCTTAATTTTGAATTAGATAATAAGTCCATTATGAAAGTATAAGTAGTTTAAAGGAATTGGAAATCATATCTAGCATTAGTGTCTGATGGCAGCAATGCTTGCTAGTGGATGTGTACACACAATGCTGAGAGCAAGACATATAGGAGGAGAGGGGAAAAAAAATTAAAGAGGACGAATTTCAAATTCACTCAAATTAGAGTGTACTTATAATTCATTATATTGAGACTTTAAAACTCAGTAAAAAAATACATTGGAATTTTGAAAATGTTTTTAAAAAATTACACAAACATGGGTGCAAGAATCTACCATCAAGACATAATTTTCATATTTTGTCTCATTCTCTCAAGTAAACTTAAAAACCGTTGACTTGAGGCTATTAACTACACAGGTCATTCACACATTGGTTGTTTTCATGTGGTATGGCAAACCACATCTGTACCAAATATATCTAAGAAACCTCTATTTTAAATACACTTAAAAAATACATTACAATACATACCCCATCCAGACACACCTTAAAGGATATTTATTAGATAAAATTGAATTGAGGTGTTTATAATTTGACTTTACTTGTATACAATTGAAATTTGTGTTTTTTTTCCTTCAACGTGTTACTAGTTTATTTATAAGTTCAATTGAATCAAATACACATTACTTTTTTTCTTTTAAGGATAATTTATTAATATTGGGTACAAGAAAAATAAGTTTCTAACACTACTTTTTTTTTTTTTTNAATGGAAAGAATAATTCCATCACAATTTTCACTGGAAAAAGGCTAGAATTTTATTCCAACGGTAATTGTAGCATTGGAATTGTTTCCCTTAGAACTTCCTGTCGTATTTTTATTTTTTATATGAAAATTTCAACAAAAATTACTATTGGAATTCATTAAAAAATTTCACCCAAAGGTTGGAATTTTGAAGTTAGAATTCCAACAGTAAGACGAAAAAACACATTTTTTCCTTCACATCAAAATACACATTTGGATTGATACATTCCAACGGTATTTTTAATTTATTCCAACAGTAAAATACTGTTAGAAATCACAAATTTATGTTAAATTCTCACATGCGTCATTTCCTATCTAACTTCACAAAAGACCATTCCTTTCACTCTTCTCTCTCCCCCTCCCTCTCCCATTACTAATTTCTGGTAGCGGCAACTTGTTTGGGTAAGTATTTGAACTGCAAAATCTCCCGATGCGCAAATCTCTCTTCTCACTTGTGCTTTTATTCATGTTATTGGGTTTCCATTAATTTTAATCAGTGCTTTTAGGTTAGATAAAAAAAAACTCCACATTAGATTAAGGAATTATGAATTAGAGGCATGATTTGGGTATTTGTTGTTTAGGTTAGGCTTTAGGTTTAATCCAAATTGGGGATGATGAAATTGAGAATGTGTGGATTTTTTTGGTTAAATTTCCTTGGGGATTTTGATGTAAGAGTGAATTCTTATTGTTTTATGATTTTTGGTGGATTTTTTTAAGGATATCTAGATGTCTAGTTTCATGTAGTGTTTTTAGGGTGGGGAAGATCTACAATAAGAAAGTTATCTATGTGAGGTGTGGAGAGAAGCTAGTATGCAAATCTTATCCATTCCCTTTTTATGATGCAACTACTATCTTTGGTTACTTTAATTTTTTGTTATAAAGTGGTGAATTTTTATGATTGTAGTATGTGATAACGTTGATGATTGAGTCTCGGAGATAACAATGTGTTGAGAAATCGGTCTTGAAATAAGGTCAGTCTCTAATTTTGATCTATTTGAGTTTTGAGTTACAATTTTCTGTCACTTAATGTGGATATTCATTGCATGTACCTATTTCTTTATAGATACGATGTTTTATGCAGTGCTTTATAATGATCAGTTGTTTATTGGAGCTTTTGCTTGATTATATTTATGGAAATAGGTCAATTAATTTTTATTTATGAGTACTTAATTATAATTGTGAGCTTAGGTTTTGAATGTTAATGTCGTTTACTCAATGAGG
>QAOA01001278.1:3621-21501 GCA_003255065.1 Cercis canadensis
TTTTTTTTTTTTTTTCATCAAAAGCAGCATTCTATTTACAAATAAAGAGAAATGAAAAGAAGTAACTACTTTATTCTGGCTAATATTTAAATTTTTAAAAATATTATGTTAAAGAATTATTTTCCCGAGAGAAATGACATATTTAAACTTGTTTTTAAGAAGTATAAGTAGTGTAAAAAAAAATGACAGTTATAATTATTTGACCAACTAACTTCGACAAAATAGTGTAGAGTGACTTTCATTTTGAGTATTGGTGAGTATGATAAAACTAAATGGGTTTAGATATTTAAAGGGTATTTGTTTTTTTTTTTTTTCTATATATGTAAAGGGTATTTGGTTATTAGTGGTTGTTGGATGAAATAAATTATAAAAATTGCATATTTATTTGAAGATGATTATAAATTGAGTAAATTTATATTTGTATCCTTTAAAGATTCAAACTTTAACAAAATAGTA
The DNA here is from genome assembly GCA_003255065.1 of Cercis canadensis. Classification (NCBI taxonomy): domain Eukaryota; kingdom Viridiplantae; phylum Streptophyta; class Magnoliopsida; order Fabales; family Fabaceae; genus Cercis; species Cercis canadensis. The sequence continues at coordinate 4,078 of QAOA01001278.1, forward strand.
TTTGAATAATAATAAAATAGTTTAATATTAATCTTAAGGGGCAAACCTATAAGCCAACACCGTTGCTGTGCTGAAGTGAAAAAAATACTTGAAACGGCGTCGTTCTGAGAGAGCTGCTTCTTCCTCCTTATTGTCTACTTCCTCTTAAACCTCCACCACTCACCGCCACTCTGCAACATTCCACCACCCCCTTCCCCGTCAATATACATCTGCTCCGGCTTAAATAAAGATGAAATTGCATTGCGAGTTCTCAGAGTTATTTAATTCACTCAAAATGCTAATTGCATAAAATAACAGAGAAACAAGATCGAGAGAAGGAGAGGGAGAGGGAGAGGGAGTCGCCTAGAAAGGAAGAAAAATATCACTTGGTTGGATCAAATTTGAACGAATTTCTCCGAACTCTTTGAGGGTTTTGAATGAATTTTATTTTCTAACACTACCAAAGCAATTCATTTCATCAAATGGTTTGATTTTCATCAATTTTGAGTATATCAACTGCTGGGAGCAATTTTGGTGTAGAGGAACCCTTAATCCTATTGGGTTGAACTAGTCAATCTGACCTTTCAGGTAGTGTAGTGCTGCCTTTCACATGGGTAGTGTAGTGCTGCTATTGTCCTAGTTTATAGGGACTTTGTTTATTGTTTATTTCAGAACATGGTGTACATGGTGCTAGGTGTTAGTTTTCTTCAGTTACAAGTTAGTGGGTTAGTGGGTTAGTGTGTTGCTATTTCATTGGTGTTTCCTTTATTATGTAATGCCTATTTAAAGGCCAGATGATATATGAATAGTATGAGGTACAGTTCTCTTTCTTTCTATCAGTTACTCTTTACTTGAAACATTGATATCAGAGCTACAAAAAAAAAAAAAAAAAAACATAGAAAGAAGAGAGTTTGTGAGAGAGAGTCCTAAAAAGAAAAGAGAGACGTGAAAGAGAATACAACAGTAGCTCCAGACGTGAGAGAGAGTACAACAATAGCTCCATTCCTTTTCTTTGTAGCAGCAGTAGAAAGATGGCCTATGAAACATTTGTGCAACTAGCTATCCCTCGCTTTGATGGTTACTATGATCATTGGAGCATGCTGATGGAGAACTTCTTAAGGTCCAAGGAGTATTGGCATGTAGTTAACTCTGGAATTGTAGAGCCAGAGGAGGGAGTCATTTTATCAGCAACACAGGTAGTAGAACTGGAAGCATTAAAGTTGAAAGACCTTAAGGCTAAAAATTATCTTTTCCAAGCAATTGATCGTTCAATTTTGGAAACCATCCTTTGCAAGAACACCTCTAAACAGATTTGGGACTCCATGAAGAAGAAGTCTCAAGGATCGACCAGAGCAAAGAGGCAGCGGCTTCAAGCACTTCGTACGGAGTTTGAAACACTTCGAATGAAGTCGGGAGAATCAGTTACAGATTATTTCTCTCGGACAATGGCAATTGCTAACAAGATGCGGATCCATGGCGACAAGATGGAGGACGTGACCATAGTAGAAAAGATTCAAGACACCTAAATTTAATTTTGTTACTTGTTCCATAGAAGAATCTAATGATACTAATGAACTTTCAATTGATGAATTGCAAAGTTCATTGTTGGTTCATGAGAGTAAAGTCAACAAGCAAGAGAAAGAGGAGCAAGCTTTCAAAGCCTCAACAGAAAATTCCCAGCACCAGGAGGAGATAGAGGACGTGGTAGAGGCAGAGGTAGAGGTTAAGGCAACAGAGATGCAGGTAGTGAAAGAGGAGGTCAATAGAGGCAGAGGCAGAGCACAAGGAGGCCATCACACGAATAATTATAAACCAAAGTCTGCAAATAAATCCAATATAGAGTGCTTTAGATGTCACAGGTATGGGCATTACAAATCAGAATGTCACACTGAATTAAATAAATGTAGTGGAGAAAGAACTAATTTTGCAGAAAAGGAAGAAGAGGTGTCTCTTTTGATGGTGTGTCATGTGAAGGAAGAAACTCAACCAAACATATGGTATTTAGATTTTGGCTGCAACAACCACATGAGTGAAGATAAAATGGTGTTCTCTGATTTGGATGAAACTTTCCACAATACTGTGAAGTTTGGAGATAATTCCACTGTTTCTGTTATGGGAAAAGGGAAAGTATCAGTTCATACGAAGGGAAATATTGTACATACCATTTCAAATGTACTTTATGTCCCTGAGTTAAAGACTAATTTGCTGAGTGCTGGCCAACTACAAGAGAAGGGAAATGTAATCACGATCAAGGGTGGAATTTGCAAAATTCAAGATGAACAATTGGGCTTAATAGCTGAAGTCAATATGATAGGGAATCAAATGTTTCCCCTGTATCTTCAGAATATAACTCATTCATCCTTCTCTGTAAGATTACAGGAGGAGACCTGGTTATGACATTTTCGTTATGGTCATCCCAACTTTGCTGGACTGAGAACATTATATCAAAAGAACATGGTGACTGGTCTTCCTCAACTTACTACTCATTCTCAGGTGTATGAAGAATGTGTTGTTAGTAAGCAACATCGTAGTCAATTTCCACTAGGAAAATCATGGAGAGCAAGTAGGATATTGGAGCTCATTCATTCAGATATCTGTGGGCCAATTAATCCAACTTCTAATGGAGGTAAAAAAATATATACTTACCTTCATTGATGATTATAGCAGAAAAACTTGGGTCTATTTTTTTGCAGGAAAAATCTGAAGCTTTTTTAGCCTTTAAAAGCTTTAAAAGCAACATCGTAGTCAATTTCCACTAGGAAAATCATGGAGAGCAAGGAGGACATTGGAGCTCATTCATTCAGATATCTGTGGGCCAATTAATCCAACTTCTAATGGAGGTAAAAAAATATATACTTACCTTCATTGATGATTATAGCAGAAAAACTTGGGTCTATTCTTTTGCAGGAAAAATCTGAAGCTTTTTTAGCCTTTAAAAGCTTTAAAGCTCTTGTTGAAAAAGAAATTGGCAACCCAATCAAAATTCTACGCACTAATCGTGGAAGAAAATACACCTCACATGAATTTGAATTTTTTTTTTGAGACCCATGGAATCAAAAGGCAACTTACAGCAGCTTATACACCTCAACAAAATGGTGTATGTGAAAAGAAGAATCACACTATTCTGAATATGGTGTGAACTCTATTAACAAAGAGTGGCATTCCCAAAATTTTCTGGCTTGAAGCAGTAAATTGGAGCACTCATATTTTAAATAGAAGCCCCACACTAGCTGTTCAAAATATGACACCAGATGAAGCATGAAGTGGACACAAACCAACTGTAGACTATTTCAGAATTTTTGGGTGTGTTGCTTATGCCCATATCCCAGACCAGAAGAGAAAAAAGTTGGATGACAAAGGAGAGAAATGCATTTTTCTTGGTGTTAGTGATCAATCCAAAGCTTATAAGCTCTATAATCCTAGTACCAAGAAAATTGTTATCAGTCATGACGTTGTCTTTGATGAGGACCAGACCTGGCCATGGAGTGAGAATGTTGTTAGAACACATATTCCAACAACTTTTGATGACAATGAGAACAGACAGCAAGCTATGGAGCAAGTGCAGCAGCCAACAATCACTCATACAGTCCCAGAAAATTCTTAAAGTTCACATGCAGCTGAAGAAGTTATACAGAGATCACAACGTGTAATCACACTATTCTGAATATGGTGTGAACTCTATTAACAAAGAGTGGCATTCCCAAAATTTTCTGGCTTGAAGCAGTAAATTGGAGCACTCATATTTTAAATAGAAGCCCCACACTAGCTGTTCAAAATATGACACCAGATGAAGCATGAAGTGGACACAAACCAACTGTAGACTATTTCAGAATTTTTGGGTGTGTTGCTTATGCCCATATCCCAGACCAAAAGAGAAAAAAGTTGGATGACAAAGGAGAGAAATGCATTTTTCTTGGTGTTAGTGATCAATCCAAAGCTTATAAGCTCTATAATCCTAGTACCAAGAAAATTGTTATCAGTCGTGACGTTGTCTTTGATGAGGACCAGACCTGGCCATGGAGTGAGAATGTTGTTAGAACACATATTCCAACAACTTTTGATGACAATGAGAACAGACAGCAAGCTATGGAGCAAGTGCAGCAGCCAACAATCACTCATACAGTCCCAGAAAATTCTCAAAGTTCACATGCAGCTGAAGAAGTTATACAGAGATCACAACGTGTTATAAGGAGGCCATCATGGATGTCTGACTATGAGGTAACTGGACTTAATCAATATGAAGATCCACTTACTTATTATGTTTTATTCTTAGATTGTGATCCTACTACATACCAAGAAGCTAACCGAAATGACAAAAAGCAATAAGTGAAGAAATCAGATCAATAGAGAAGAACAACACATGGGAGCTGTCAAATCTTCCTGAAGGGCAGAAATCTATTGGTGTCAAATGGGTGTACAAAACAAAATTGAACAAAGATGATGAAGTTGACAAGTACAAAACCCGGTTGGTTGCTAAATGATACAAGCAGGAATATGGTGTTGATTACAAAGAGGTGTTTGCTCTAGTAGCTAGGCTTGACACTATTCGATTGGTGCTCAACGTGGCTGCTCAAAACTCATGGCCAATTTACCAACTTGATGTGAAGTCGGCCTTTCTCCATGGTGAGTTGCAAGAAAAGGTATATGTTGATCAACCTCTTGGTTTTGTAAAGCATGGTGATGAAAATAAGGTGTACAGGTTGAAGAAAGCTCTATATGGCTTAAAGCAAGCACCGAGGGCTTGGTATAGTCACATTGAAGCATACTTTGCTAGAGAAGGCTTTCACAAATGCCCCTATGAGCACACACTTTTCACAAAAGTTGCAGCTGATGGGAAAATACTTGTGGTATGCCTATATGTGGATGACTTGATTTATACAGGTAATAATAGAATTATGTTTGATGCCTTTAAGCAATCTATGATGACTGGATTTGAAATGACTGATTTGGGATTGCTGCATTATTTTCTTGGCATCGAAGTAGTTCAATCATCTGCTGGTGTCTTTATTTCTCAGAAAAAATATATTCTGGAAATTTTAGACAGGTTTAAAATGAAGGAATGCAATTCTGCTTGCACCCCAGATGAAGTACAATTCTCTTTCTTTCTATCAGTTACTCTTTACTTGAAACAAATCCAAGTCCTCTCTAATTAAGTTCGAATTTCTCCAAATTCTTTGAGGGGTTTGGTGTGAAATTCATTTTCTAACACTACCCAAGCAATTTATTTCCTCAAATGGTTCATTTTCATCAAGTTTTGAGGATATTAGCTGCAGTTTTCTCTGAGTTTCTAGCTACGATTCTACTTCTGTTCTTATTCTTCTCTAATTAAAAACAAATTTCTCCAAATTATTTGAAGGGTTTTGTGTGAAATTCATTTTCTAACACTACTCAAGCGATTGTAGCTGGAGTAACTTGAGACCTAGCATTTGTTTCTCCTAGACCCTGTTTTCTCTCTTGCAACACTCTATTTTCTTTCCTGCAACAAAATATGCTCATATGCTCTCTCTTCCACCAACTTCACACCCATAATCAGCGTTGTTGCTGGTGGCATTGTTGCTAGTGTAGTTGCCGGCGTCAAATAGAAGAAGGAAGAGAAGCGTCTTCTCTTCTCTCTACTAATTACTACAGCAATTTGTGTGCAAGTCTTTTTTTTTTTTTTTTTTTATTANTTTTTTTTTTTTTTTTTTTTAAATTAGTTTTTAATTTTTTTTCCACTCCATTTGTCTTGTTGGCTCATAGATTTGTCACCTGAAATTTTAACGTTCTATCTAGGACATTAACGGTGACAAGTTAGTAATTCTATCACTCATTAATAGATTTTATTAACGGTAAACTATTTTGTTATGGACGTTAAATGATTGAAGGATTAATTTGCAGTCACTATTCTTTTAAGAACTATTTTATTAAAGTTTGAATCTTTAAGGGACACATACTAAGAAGCATAGTCATAGTAGTTTGCTGCTATGTTATCGTGTCCAACACATTGTTGACACAGACATAGCCACGACACGTATTTGACACGTGTATGGATGTGTTCAAATAAAAAAAAATATTTCAGCTTAGACACACGGCTGACATGGCATAGATACGGTTTTTTCCCCTTTTTTTTTTTTATAGAAAAAAAGTGTTCTTTTTTTGTTAAAAAAAAATAACTTGAAAGAGTCAGAATACGACTCTTTATTTTTATTAATGATGGAGATAAGAATTATCATGAAGAGGCTATTAAGGCCAATCAACAAGATTAATAAACTTTAATCTTTTAGCTTGTATACAGTAAATATGTTAAGGAATAAATAGATTATGATGAATATGTAATATTCCTTGACTATTTTTTATTGTGAAGGGATAAATTATAATGACTTGATAATATCATTTGTAATTGTATATTAATATTTTATACAAGTGAGTTTTATGTCCATTTTTTGGTGAGAGAATATGATGTAGATGTTTAATTTTTAGATAAAATATGAATCTACTTAGAATTCTATTTGTGTTATTTGATTAATATATATATACACACACATACCCTGTCGTGTCTTGCATTTTTTAGAATTTCCCATGTCCCGTGTTTGTGTCCATGATTTCTAGGACACAGATGTAAATTTACTCTTATAAATTCACATAATTAATTATAACAGCAATTTTGACCACAAAGTTTTTTCCTACCAAGCATTGTCCTAAAAAAAAAAATTACAAGCATTCCTCGTTGATTACGTTACTTGCTGGTGGTTTATTTTATTTTATTGGTGTACTTGCTAGTGGTTTCATACTTTCGTTTCATCTAATTTGTGTTCGATAGAGCTTTTTATCACAAAATGAATTTTGTAGGCTAAAAGGAATACAATGGATTTTATTAATAATTTTTGTGATAGCTCATACAAGTTTCAGAATAAGAAATTCAAGCCAAATAGAAGGAGAAATACATAATCAAATTGCAAATATAGGAAATAACAGTTGTGCGAACCTAGAAAAAACATAAGTTCAAAGTCAAATTGATCTAAACTCAACTTTTAAATTGCAGTGGAAGTTGTGGTTGCAGTTGCAGATGGCATTATTTGTCTGATTGTGGCACTGCAATTTAAAGCCTTAATTCAAATGTGGTTTCGATCTGCTTAAACAGTTGGATAAGAAGCTTTGGTGGCAATACCACAGAGACCTTCAGAGTTATCACTATCCCTCAGCATCTTCATGTATCCACTCTCACCCCAGGTCTCGCCCCATGAATTCTTCACTAACCAGTATTTGGTTCCATCTTCACTTGTCCCATACCCAATTAATGTGACCCCATGAAGTGAGGTACCACATGCTCCTGTAAATACCCCTCCTCCATACATATGAAAGTCCCTGCCAATAGATATAACAACTGATACTGGTTGGTTGGCCACAGCTTGTAGCAATTGTTCCTCACTGTTGGCTGGTACATCTTGGTAACCACTGATTTGGGCTGCTGGTGAGCCTGCAGTTCTACAGGTTCCTTCAGTTCCTTGATATGGATAATCAGCTTCACTTGCTATACCTTGGTTATGTATGATATATTGAAACCCATTATCCATCCAACCACCACCACACCCTCGGTTACCCCCATTTCTAGCGCAATCCACCAGTTGTTGTTCCGACAACGAGGTCAACGTGCCAGTTTTGATCTAGACAACACCTTCTACTGATGCTACTGTTGAAAATGCCCAACAGCTTCCTGCAAACAAATCAATAATGATAAAGTTTTACTGCCAAGAAACAATTCAAAATTTAAAATCAATTAAGAAACTACATCATCAAATGTATTTTTTAAAACCGAAACTTAAATAGTGGGTGCTAGAATCATACGTCCCCTCTTTTTTTTACTTTTCTTTTAGTTAAATACTTTTTTAATTCTTAATTTATTTTTTAAATGTCATTTTAGTATTTGATTTATTTTTTATGTCACTTTAATCTTCAAATAATCACTTTACCTACTAAATCAGTTATTTAAATGATTATTTTTGGTGTTATAGATAAGTGATTTGACAGACAAAGTGATTATTTAAAAATTAAAGTGACATAAAAAAATAAATTAATAATTAAAATGATATTCAAAAAATAATTTAAGGACAAAATATATATAAAAAAAAAAAGCTGTAACTATTTTGCTATTGGGAAAATAGATATAAAAAACTACTTTGTTCATATTTGGTATAGTGATAGTATACATCCACATATGCTTTTGCCTCTTAAACATACTTAAAGTAGCTTTTAATCAATTTTGGAGTGCGAAAGCATTGCTGCGCCTTCCCTCCGCTGAACCAAACATGATATAAGTGTTTAAAAGAGTTTAGCTATACATTGAGTTCATAAGGTTAAGTACATTACCGCAATGACGTTGGTCCTTGATTGGGGTGACAGCTCCTTTTTTTCTCCAATCCATGCTTGTTGGAACATCATCTAGGTTAAGTGGGCTAAATGATGCCACCTTAGATGATTTTGGAAGGCTAGGAATCCTAATCCCTGTGTGTGAAGCAATGAACTCTTCTGTAGTCGAATCAGAAAAGCTATTCAAGCCCATTTTGTAACTGTTATTCCCAGCGTTGTTGAAATTCTCAATGTATTGCAAGTTCTTGATGAATATCTGGAAACGTTTCTCTTTCTCAGCATCATCTGCATAGGTGCGTCTATGCTGCGCCATCCATTGCTCATGTGTGCTAGCAACAGCCGCTGCATTTAGGCTTCGGGACATGGCTGGAAATGCACATGTCCAGAAGATAATGCAGATAGCTATGAGATGCTTCATTACCAAAGTAACAGCCATATTTTTGAAGAGAACAGAGGTTGTTCTATGATAATGGTTGTTACTGCTTGTTTAAGTCTGAAGAAGTAAGCAAGGATTTCAGGTATATATAGAAGCCAAGAAACCTCTTTTTGATATTAATCTCAGTACAAACAAGAACTCAAAGTCTCCATTGTCCATTAACTACGCAGCGTGCACGGAGAGTTAAGGGTGACTTGACTTTGGAAATTAAAATAATGAACAAGAAGTCCTTGTTCCGCCAATCATGCTGCATACAAGTTTCATTAGAAAGCTTTACAGATTTTCAATATCTTTTCTTTCTTGTTGGAGTTGTTACATATCATCTAAGTGATTGGGATTTGGCGTTTCTTGTGGGTTGAAATCCAAGGAAGTAAAATTAGAAGTGTTTGCTATGGGAAATTCACTACATAAAAATTTGTCTTTAATGGCTTTGCAGCTCTGTAACATTAGAACACAAACCATGGAACGCATTTGGCGTCCGTTGAAAATATGGAGAATTGCATTTTGCTATATATATGTATGGGGATGTTTGAGACTATATATGTGTAAGTATATATAATTAGAGTTATTATTTTAGTGCATTATGTGGTCAAAAGTAAAATATTTATATAAGAAACTGAAATTGAAAAAAAAAAAAAAATTCAATCAACTAATGTTAAAACATCAATCCTCTGGGGAAAAAAAAAAAACTGTTAAAACATCTCTTTAAGTAAAACATTTTGGTACCAAAAAAAGTAGTGAAACATTTTACTATATCAAGCTATTTTTATATTACAAAAGACATTAATCTTCACATAAAATCATATAAGACATTAGACTAAACAGTAATGATTGATTATAAACATGCTTTTAATTTAATTATTTTTGTATAAATTAATCATATAAATGTGCTATCTAATATCAACTATATATATATATATTATAGAACTATAATTTTTTAGAGTAAAAATAATTGGAATAGTTTTATTTGTAAATATATTATCATAAAGAAGATATAAGTTTATTCTACTTGTGTAAAATCTCGGACTCTACCATCAATAAAAACAATAAATTAAAGTTCATATAATTAAAGTCCGTGCATAATAGCATTCAATGTTAGAGAAGGAATTCTAGTTAGTTAGATTTAAAGTACTTAAATTGAGTGGACTGAACCAATCATAGTCTCTAAGCAAAGACGTGATATCACTTAAATTTCAGCAAAGAAGGACCCATCCCATATGTAGAAGGTTTACTTGGTTCATTGACCCAACTTTGATGAACTAAGTCTACCCTAGAATTTATAGTTTTAAGGTAATAAGGCCTAAAATCCATAGATGATCAATTAGGTTGAGCAAAACCACATTAGCAAAAAACCAGTTGAGCAAAACGAAACATGCTATTAATAAAATCCATCACTTTTGCTTGTAGCTAGGGAAATTCACATGATAGCTAAAAATCAATTTGTCTGTATTTACATGAAGGAGTGAGTTTCCATAGATCAACATCTTGTGTTGCAGGTATGACATGCTTGAGCGTATAGAAAAGAAATTGATTTAATCACCACCCAAATGTTTGAGATATGAGTAGACAATAATTTTTTCTTAATAAATTAGAGATAAAGAAACAATATATACGAGCCATTCAAGCATGAAACAACAAATTGACTAAGGTCATTTAATTGTTCCTTTCTTCAATCTTCTCTGTTTAAATCTCGTATTTGACTAAAGTAATCTCACTGCGTACAAGTGATGGCCAAAGTAACCCCCACGGCACTGGAATGGAAAGAAAATTCGAGCAGGATGCAATAGAGTATAAAAAATATTAAAGAAACCAGACACATGCTATTGATTTGATTATATAAGCATTCAGACATATCTTACACTAAGGATGCATTTTTTACGAGGGTGGTAAGGAAATTTTTTAGAGTTTATTGTCCTTAAGTTCCAGAACTTGAAAGAAAAGATAACAAAAATGCTAAAGGGTGTAAAATTACTAATTAAAAATGCCCCGTGCTAATATGAGGTTATTCCGTTTATATTGAAAACTATATATAAATAAAATAATTTCATAGTATTGAATGATATTTTAGTCATTCTGTAATATATGACAAACATATGCTAGTAAATTTTATCCTTTCTAGTTTCCATACTTTATGCTCTTTTATTCTAAGTTTTAGAACCTTAGAATAATTCTCTCAAAATTCTAGTAAAAATTTTACAATACTCTCACGTACATAAAAAAAAAATATTTAACATAAAAAATTCTTTAATATCAGCTTGTAAGTATCCTATAAAAACCTTTTTTCTCCTTGAAATTCTTGTAAAAACTCGTAAAATTTCCAACCTTGAAATTTTCTCCTCGTTACCCCTAGACCAAATGCACTCTTAGCCTATATTATGTGAACAAAAGCTATTATTTATCTCATGAAAGTAGGGAGGGGAACAGAAAGACAAAAGAACTGCTCCATAATAGTATTTTAGGATTCAACATGATCTCTATACTTTCGTTGATTTGTTTTGTATAAAAGCTGTCAAAATGAGCTATGCCTGATAGACTAACTTGTTCAAAAGGAGGTGGGCTACAAATATATCAACTCAAATGGGCTATGAGCTAATTTTAGGTTTGAGCTGCGTTGGCATGCTAGCCTGCTTAGCCCTATGTTTTTTTTTCCTTCTCCTTCCTTAATTTTAATTCCTCCTAATTCCCATTACCGAATTGGAATGAGTATATGAGTAAAACACTACAAGAAAATCAGCTTTTTCTCACGGAAAAAATATGTGAGAAAATGACATTTTTCTGTGAGAAAGAAGACCCAGTTTGTGATAAAAAAGTGGCTTGACAAATACAATTTGCCACGCAAAATGTCGTCCATGAGAACGATTGTCAAAAGTTAAAAAAAAAGTATTTTTTTTTATTTTGGATTTCTCATGGATTGGTCTGTGAGAAATTCCGTGAGAAAAATCCTAATTTCCCCATTTTACACCATGTTTTTCTACTAACCAAAAATCTGCAAAGTAAAATAACCAGCAATAACACAAGCATAACAACAGTAGCAACAGTAAAGGAGCAGAATGCAATCAAATTTTATTCAAATTAAAGAATCTATATAGAAAGATAATGTGAAAAAAAAAAACATATACAAAATCAATCTTTACATATACAAAAAAGATGATATCAATCGCTTTGTAGAACATAATCACTTGGGGGATCTTCCTCGGTTTCGTCATTACTACTATGATATTCATCTTCTTCCTCTTCCTCAGCACCTTCTCCTATGTCATTATTTGCATGAGTGACAAAGATTGGATTCGCACCAGTAACAACTTCCTTTGTAGCAGTTGAAGTGATATCTCTCAAATCTGTCTATGTCCGATCATTATCAACAATTAATGTCGGTGAGCGGTGTGGTTCATCTATAAAGTAGTGTCTCGGTGATATTCCTTTCTCCGCAATATTCTTCAAGAAGTTAATTTTGTTAAAACAGAAAGGATGATCTTGAGGCAAAAATTGCCGATGACAATCAAAATAACATATTTTACACCCATGCTTCAGATAGAATGCCTTCAAACCATGTATGCAAATCAGGCATCCCAACTTCCCTACTGTTTGCCAACTGGATAGCATTTTATATGCAGGGAAGTCATTGATAGTCCATAAAAGAGCTGCCCTCATTCAAAAGTTTTGCTTTAAAGAAATCTCATAAGTAAGCATGCTTTCATCCAAAAGCAATTTCAAATCATCAAGCAAAGGTTGCAAGAAGACGTCTATTTTGCTTTTTGGATTATGAGGACCAAGAATTATGACAATCAAGAACATGTATTTTCTTCTCATGCAAATGCCAGGTGGAAGATTGTAAGAAGTAAGGATTACAGGTCAACATGAGTATGTCTTCACGCCCATTCCAAAATGACTGAAACCATCAGCACATAGACCAAACCTCCTATTTCTCGGTTATGATGCGAAATCCGTGTGAACCATGTCAAAATATTTTCATGTATCTCTATTAGATGGATGAAACAACATCCCTTCTTCACGTTGGTGGTCTTTATGTCATCTCATCTCCTTCGCAGATGTGTTAGATGCAAAAAGTCTTGCAATCTAGGGATAATGGGCAAATACCACATTTGCTTGATTGAAACTTCCCTAACCTTCCTTTGTCCAATTTTGTATATTCTAAACCGTGCTTCACCATAAACCTGACATTGTCTAGCAGCTTCATCTTCTCCATAATACAACATACATCCATGTGGACAACTGTTAATTTTCTTACACCCACAACCAAGTTTAGAAATTAATTTCTTTATCTCATACAAATTAGTTGACATCCTATGACCTGAAGGCAATATCTTCATCATCAATGTGATAAGTTCATCCATGGAACTTTCAGGGATGTTGTAGTCTGACTTGATGCTTAACAATCTAACAACAGTTGAAAGCACAGAGTGCATCTCACATCCATCTTATAATGGAGACTGAGTAGTGACCCTCAACATATCATAAAACTTTTTGGATTCTAGATTCGGATCATCCTCCGGTATATACTACGGTTTGAAAGAGGATCCAACGACATGCACAACCATATGCTCATACTGAGGCAAATATTGGTTTTCTACATTCATTGGGATAATGACTGGATAAACCTCTCCATGATTATCTCAATAATAGTAATCCTCCATGAAACCTTTGGTGTATAGGTGTATCCTAACCTCATCCAATGTGCAAAACTTATGACATTTGCATTTAGTACATGGACATTTAATCTTCTCTCCTTTAATGTATACTTGTTGTTGAATGGCAAACCCAATAAAAACCTCAACACCGACATAAAAATAATCTCTCACAACTTTACTATTTGGAACAAGTCTCTCATACATCCAACGACGATGTTCAAGGATATCAATATTTCTTCAATATTTAAAACAAAATGAAGTTGTTAATCTTTTCATACAATTCTTTAAAGGTACTAAGTTTTACTCCAGGTATGACTTCTATCATACTCTTGAAGTTTGTTCCACTACTAGTAGAAGCTTATAGGGACCAAGTAAGTCAACTAAATTTCGACAACACCTTTCCATGGTTCTCAAAATACACAAATTATTCTGTTTTACTAGCATAAATATGTACCTAGAGAAACAAAAAAGAGGTGCTGCAAAGTTTAGTTCACCTACTTTCTCCCAAAGCTCTACCATCTTATTAGTGGAACAATTATTTCAATAACAGTCCCAAAATTAGGGACTATCTGAGAGTTAATCATATGCGATTAACTCTCAAATGGATTTCTAAGCTAACNTATTTTAAGATTCAACATGATCTCTATACTTTCATTGATTTGTTTTGTATAAGAGCTGTCAAAATGAGCTATGCTTGAAGGAGGGCGGGGCTAAAAATATATCAACTCGAATGGGTTATGAGCTAATTCAGGTCTGAGCTGCGTTGGCATGCTAGCCCGCTTAGCCTTATTTTTTTTTTCTTCTCCTTCCTTAATTTTAATTCTTCCTAATTCCCATTACCGAATTGGAATGAGTATATGAGTAAAATACTACAAGAAAATTAGCTTTTTCTTACAAAAAAAATCCTTGAGAAAATGACATTTTTTCTGTGAGAAACTCGTTTCTCACAGACCCAATTCTGTGATAAAAAGTGGTGTGACAAATATAATTTGTCACGCAAAATGTTGTCCGTGAGAAAAGTTAGGGGAGTCTCACGACGTGCTTGTGGATTTTCTCATAGAGAAGTTCCATGAGAAAAGTTTCTCAAAGACAAAAGTCTGTGAGTAAATTATTCTTAAAACCCCACAAAATTAAAATTCATCTATACTAATTCAAAAAAATAACCAAAAATCATCCAAACCCCCTACATATATCATATATAAAAAGCTCTCAATCAATTTTAACAAGAAAAATCCACAACTACTCCAATTTTAACATTGAAATTTGGATTCAACACAAAATGCAAACTCATAAACTAAACCATTAATCAAGTTTATAATCCATCAAATGCTCATCTACAACCAATCTACACTTAAACTAGTCTATCAATATAGAAAAAACTAACACATTTCATGCATCATTGAGAAAGAAAATAGAAGAAAAAATCAGAGAGCAATTCGGAGAAAAATGACCTACCTCAACTTCAAAGCTTTAAAAAGAGGAAGTAGACAACTCACACACGTCGCAAAATGCCCTTTAGTCGCCGGAATCCACTGCACACAAAGCTTCACCTAGATAAATGGCTGAAATTCTTATTTCTTTCTAACTTTCAAATGAGAAAGATGAGTTTCGGGCAGAGCAGGAATTTCTAGTTTTTTCACGGATTTTGTCCATGAGAAATTTCCTTTCTCTATGCGTCTAGTGAAACAGTGCATTTTATTTCTCACATACGCAATCCGTGAGAAAATTTGTGAGAACTCCATTTCAAAAACTGTGCATTTAGATTTTTCATGGATACCAGTCCATGAGAAAATTACATGCCATCTTTTGTCGGGTTTTCTCATGGACTATGTCTGTGAGAATGCTTTCACACCACATTCCCGCCTTATTCTCTTGAATTTTCTCACAAACCCAAAATCCGTAAGAAATTTCGTAAGAAAGTTCATCAAATTCATTTTTTGTGACAAAAATTCATTTTTTTCGTGAGAATTTCTCACTGATTTTTGGTCCGTGAAAAATTTCGTAAGAATTTCACATTTTTCTTGTAGTGAAAGATGAAGCCCTAACCAACTTATACAATTATAGGTAAGAAGAAAGGACACTGTAGCACTACCTTCTTCCGGTTCAAAATGTACATTCTTTATTGCATCATCAATCACCATCTCGTTCTTCAACATGTAAATTCTTTATTCTTTTCCTTCTGCTTATATCGTAGCAGCATCATTGTCTATTTTCTTCCTTTCACTTCTCTCTCTCTCTCTAGGCCCAATCCCCAAATTCCTTCTTTCCTTCATTGTAGTTTTGTAAATTAATTATACTTTATGGATTTGAGATTGAGTTTGTGTACTGTGATGTGAATTTTGTTTGTTTCATGCTCATAAACAGCTTCTTTCCCTTCAACGCTCATGTCATTGGGCCAATGGGAGCAGGCCGAGAGTGAGAAGAGAGTAAATATGAGAAACAATTTAAGGAATTTCTATTATAATGAAATATACTATATTAATAGTTTCCATCGCACTGTAATTGAATCTCTTGCTCTCTGGACTGTGGCTCTCTCCTTCTTTGCTTCATTCATCATTTCATTGCTTGAATTTGGAGTTTGGTTTAGTGTTTTCCATTTAAACCAGAAAGAAAATTAAAGGGGAAAAGAAAGCTACAAAAGAGAGTTCTCCTTTTTTTTTTTTCGTTGGATTAACTAAAGACCTACATAGACACTCCCAAACACAAACCACAAGTTAGCTTTGAAGAGAAAATTTACAATTAAACTGGAACATAATAATAAAAAGCACAAATGCTATACTTCAGCCCTAAAAAAAACTGATAGCTTCGAATATGGTTCTCATTGGTTGCCTGTTCTAGTGCCCCTTCATATTTCAGCATGCAGCTTTCTGAATGTCTCTGGACTAATACCGTTGATGCTGTTCATTTAGTTTCATATTTCAAACTCTGCCCGGATATGTTGTCTTTCTTGAAGTTGGATGCTTAGCTTGGCTACCAAGAAAGAAAATAATTTTTTTTTTCTTTTCTATGGCAGGAAAGCTGAATTATAAGCACGATACTATTTTATTGGTTACTCCCTAGGGCTTAGATCATGCTGACATTGAGATTGATTCTCTCCTTGCTTTGTTTAAAATTATTGTGAATAATTTTCCATCCTCATTTTTTAGATATTTGTTTTTTCTAGCCAATAACAAGTAAAACTAGACTCGTTGTAAATTATTAGTTCTACCCAAACATAAACATTTGGATCATCCCAATCTTTTATTTAGAGTGAGGATTGATTCTCTCCTTACTCTATCTAAGATTATTCAGATAAATTAGGTTTTCCTAGAGACTTTTTTTACATATACATAGAAATTATGACAAGGAAATGTTGCAAGTGCTAGTGTTAAATATTAAAAAAAAAAAAGCCAAATTGTAGACTCCATAGTTAATCAATTTATTAATAATTGTTACTACAAGCATCATAATGGGAATTTCATATCCCGGAATACATAATCAATTTTCAAATAAAGGAAGTGACAGGAACAAAATCCGAGAACAAGACAATGAAAAGCTAAACTTAACAATCATATAAAAGCTAAAACTCAAAGATATCCATAGCCAAGTTCCAAATTGCTTTGTAAACTGCTTAACTAACTGTCGGATAAGAAGCTTTCATGGCAATACCACAGAGACCTTCAGGGATACCACTATCCCTCAGCAACTTCATGTATCCACTTTCACCCCAGCTCTCACCCCATGAATTCTTGATTAACCAGTATTTGGTTCCATCATCACTTGTTCCATACCCAATTAATGTGACCCCATGGTTGAGGTCAGTATCACATTGTCCTGTAAATACCCCTCCACCTGTATACTGTCGAAAGTCATTATTAACAGATACAGCAACAGATACTGGTTGGTTGATCACAGCTTGTAGTAATTGTTCCTCACTATTGGCAGGGACATCTTGGTAACCACTGATTTGGGCTGCTGGTGAGCCTGCGGTTCCACAGGTTCCTTCAGTTCCTTGATATGGATAATCGGCTTCAC
>QAOA01001283.1:20912-43672 GCA_003255065.1 Cercis canadensis
AAAAAAAACTTTATGTACGAATTCACTAAAGATAAGATAAATATATGCAAAAATACATATGTAATTGGGTCATTCCCCCAAGTCATCAAGGTGGAATCAACATAACAAAATCAACAATTAATCTAAACCAAGTTGATTTGGCATAAAACATGAAAGTGTGTCTTTAAATATAAAATGTCCCAGTTATAAATTAAAGCCTCCCTTAAACTATTAAATTATACATGATAAAAGAAACAAAGAAAAAACTTTTTGAGGTTGAAAATAGGTCATCTAGGTGATATTAAGAATGCATAAATATGTCCAACCACAACACAATTTAGTAGTCAGCTAGAAACATATCCACACACAAACAATTTATATATAATTTGTTTGTCACGTTACATGATATCTATATTTTCACACATTGTAAGTACCTGTTTTTCTCTTCTGGTTCTTGTTTTCTTTGTTGGTTGAAATTGCAGGATTAAATTTTGTCTGAGTGGATGAATCCTTCATATTGATTTTCGAAGATGTAAGATCATGAAGTGCAAAAGCCATCTCTTCAGAAGTTGTCGATGCTTAAGCCAATTTTTGTATCTCAACATTACCATCAACCTGTGGCCCTGTCAGATTTTCAAAGATGTAAGATCATGAAGTGCAAAAGCCATCTCTTCAAAAGTTGTTGATGCTTGAGCCAATTTTTGTATCTCAACATTACCATCAACCTGTGGCCTTGTCATACAAAGAGAATCAGATTTTGGAGTGGCATTCGAGTCTCTATTGATGTTATTTAATGGTTCCGGTGAAGGAATTGCATCCATTGATAGATTTGATTTTGAGAGTGTCCTTGCATAGAGAATTAGATACATTTTTTCCGTATTATGCCGCTATGGAAGAAAGTTTATATGCATTGATTTAAGATAAGATGCCCCATTTCTAAATACAAAATGAATGTATTTTTTATCATGTACCATATATTTATTATAATCTGACAACTTTTAATTGATAGTATTTGGTAGACATAACGTCGTTTGAGATTATTATTTCAAGATATGTGTGAACTTAACAACGTTTTAACGGTAACTTACAAAATAGTATCGCTGCTTCTCAATTTAAAAGAAAAAAATTAATTTTTAATTTACTTACTTTAAATGTGAAAATTTCCTTTCTGTTGTCATTTATTTTGAAGTTATCCTCTCTAGTTCTTTCGGATCAAATGGACTTTCTTCTTATTTTTCTTTGATTGGAAAAAGTATTGATCAATATTGTCCTCAACTTTTGTTTGAATTGGAATAAAAGCAGACATAGGAAAAAGAGTGAGTCCCCACAAATATTCGTTCTCCAAAATTATTATTTTCTTAAAATTGTATTGTAGGGCATACATGTGTAATAAGGGTATATATTAGTTGATAAGATTATCTTTAATATTTTTATCATTTTCATACAACCAAGCAAGAGATAATACATTTATTCTTAATTTCTTATCTTATTAATTTTCTCCTCATCTAAACATGAGGACAGAATATGCCATTCTTCTTACTTTCTTTTCCCCTTAGTTTTCCTATTATTAACTTTGCTCTACTTGATATTTTTTCTTCGGTCATCTTTATTAGGAGTTTTCTTTTTGTTTCTTCTCTTGTAGAGATTAAAAAGAAAAAAAACCTCCCTATCTCTCTCCCTCCCTTTATATGTATCTATTATCATTCAAAAGAAATTGCACATCTGACATAGATCTGATTTCTTCCCCAACGCTGAACTTCTCTTCTTTATTTTCATTATATGTTATTTTCTTAGTTATTTTTGCGATTTTTGGTAATGGTTATTAAAGCAAGTACTGTTTTCCATTAAAAGTTACTGAAAATATTTCTGCAATTAATATATCACGAGCTGCTTAGGTTGAAACAATTAATAGTTTCCTATGAAATTTTAATAACGTGGGATATGAATATGAGTTTTCATAAAATGGTTATCATGTAAGGAAAACTAATTTTAACTTCAGAAAAAGTAATTCAAAGGAATATCAAATTAAAATTAAAACAACTTTGTAGTTGAATGTTACTGAAGTCGTCCTTAGACTTGTGAGTTATGTGTTCAAATTTAGAGTTATAACTAAAAGTATATAAAAAAAATACCAAATTAAAAAAATTTTAAACCAAAAGAATATAATAAAAACAAAATTTGAGGGGGAAAATAAGAATATTGTAAAACTTTTATAAAAGTGGAAGGACTAAAAATGAAGTTAAGCTTTTTCTTCTTTATGTTGCCACTTTCTATAACACCATATCTATAAATATTCTAAAGCAAAAACCATAACTGGAAAGACCTGCCACGTGTCTTATTAAGAGACTATCTAAAATTTGATTTATTCTGACACTTGGCAAAATTTTCTTCTTTTAGTAATTTTAAATCTTAAATTGATTTTAACATTTGGCATTTCTTATATGCCATGTGTTCTTTAAGTATTTTTCTTCAAAAAATAAATAAAACAATCAAATTAGTATTAATCTCTCCTTTTCCCAAAGTCTCGATAAACTCCTCTTCCACATCAATTTTGAATTTGTCTTTAAAATAATATAACTTTTCAATAAGATGATTACTCATTTTCCCATGTGAGTCACACCTAAACCAAACTCTCTTCCCTATTATCAATTTCATCCTTCCTGTCAAACAATTTTTGGATAATCCCTCTATTTTCCCTCATCTATTTCCATGCCAGCACTTTTCTCTCTCATTTACTCTGCTTTTCTTCCCCATTCCATATTACTCATTTTCCCAATGCATCTCTCAACATCTTTTCAAAGTCTTCCATGCTTTGGTACCTTCAATTGTAAATTTTTATTTTTGCTATGCATCTCTTCAATTCCTTCCATTATTTCTCCTCTCTTGGAAATCTGTTGTAATTTATCTCTCCTCACTTCTCCATGCAAGTTCACCCTTTATCCTTCTTAATACAAGCACTATAAAAGTGGAGGCAATCAAATGGAAACCAAGAATACAAACCTCTATTGAATCCAAATATGAAGCCTAAAACCAGCAAAGGTAGTTCTCATCTGGGCTTTGTTTTTTTTATTCTTATTCCATTATGTTTATAATTTTGGTCTTATTATTAGCATAACACTCATTGATGCACATGTAATTGATTATTTACTGATCTGTTCAACATATTTACATTCTCAAGTCAACACTAGAATGTTCCAAATTGCTATTGATCATTTGATGAAAGATCGATGGTACTTTTTGCTCTAACATAAAAGGAATCATCAATGTGAGACTAAAATAACATAGAAGCTCATGATAACTTCAAAATTCCAAAACAGCAGCAATATACTTTGGTATATAGTAGAAATTGGATTTTATTTCTTGCAGATTTGAACTAGAATATACGACAATGATATACCAAATCCTCCAAAATAGATTGGAAGAACAAAGTTTATCTCTAACTAACCAAATAGCTCAATTGTTTGAGAATATGCTATGAAAACCTGAACAAAGTTACATTCAAACCCCATGTTGCAGTTAAAGCAGTAACGGAAAACTGAAAAAGTAGTCCCTATTGTTTACCAATATCAATTAGCTTCACTCTTTTTCTATGCATCTGATTCGTCCTTCGATTCGCTGCCATCTTTTAAGTTCTTGATTGGTTCAAGAACATCCTTCTGCTTACCACTGGCCGTCTGATCCAAGATCGATGACGCTTGTACCATGGCATGGTTTTCTGTGGGATCGTTGATACTCTATTACTATGATTCACGTAAAACAGAGTAGAACAGAGTAAGATTAAAAGGAAATATACTGCTTCATTTCATTCTTCCATCTCAGAATTGAGAGGAGTTCTATATTGAGATATTTTCTGCCTTACACAATGAGATTCCAGCTCTCCTAACTACACCTCTAGGCGTACCTCAAAGCCAGGTGTCACTCGATCCATAATCTACTAACAGAATGTAAACTAACTAACAGAAAGCATTAAAGCACTACTGCAGCCTACCACATGCCTTCCTCTTCCCACGGTGTTCCCCACTACACATTTTCCATTTTGCCCTTCATTTTCAGCTGCGACATCGTTTAATGCTTCCTCCCTTGCGACGTCGTTTTGGTTTCCTCTTTATTTCCCTCCTTCTAATTCGAATGCTATCAATCATCTTGGCTCACGAAAGAGGGTCTCTGATTCAAGGTTAAAGATGCTTGTTCCTGCGTTTCCTAGATGTTCACATTAGAAGGACCCACATTTCTATTGCCTGTTTGATTCATGATCGAGGGTTTTTGTGGCAACCCAGAAAACTTGGAAAGTTCGAGCCTTGTTCTATTCTTGAAGGATCTGGTTGAGAACCCGCATGTTGGGGTAGGCAGAGTGAGATTGTCGTTCTTGTGGTATTGTTGTTAGTAATGGTGGTTGTTGTTGCAGAGGCTGAAAATTTCCCATTCATTTTTTTAGTAGCAACGACTTTGTTGAGGCATCTTTGGGAGGTTGAATTTGAGATTGGGGAGTGATGGTTGAGGAAGGAGATGAGTCAGGGAGGGAGAGTGACTCTTCCTCGTCGGAATCTGAGAGCAGAATCAACTTTCTTTTCCGGCACTTGAGTTCTTAGCCTTTCTAGGAGGTGATGATGATGGACTTGCCATGGAGATGGAAGAGGAAAGAATAGCAAGAAAGTAGCAAGATTCAATCATAGAGTTGGGGAAAGCAAAGGAAAAGAGAGCAGAGAGATGATGGTTTATGACTTATGAGAAGAGACTCCCAGAATGGTGCTGACTTTAATTTATACTGAATGACGAGAGAGGTTTATCAATTATCATCAATTTTGAGTTCGTTTTTATCTAATTAACTAGCTTCTTTAGTTGAGCAGCACTTCCAATTATTTGACTAACTTCTTTAGTTTACCCCACAAAAGAAAAAAAAAAAGATGTTCTCTGGTTATTTTCTTGTATGATGAATTTTAGTATTGTTTTCTTTTGAAAAATTAATAATCAAAACGATGATTGAGTTCTTGACTTTTTATATAATAAGAATGATTTTATAAAATAGAATACTCCAAAACAGAAAGTGATCATTAAGTAATTGTTGATTAACTTAGGCACAAAAACAAACTGGTTAGCATTGAATTCAACAGTTCATTGGCCTTACATATATATATATCTATGGATTAGTCCCTTGCTTGCACAATGAAACAATCAAAAGATCCTTCAAGTTATGTGGTTAAGATATACCATTGAGGCTTTGCCCAATGGTTAGGTGTGTGTGAGTCGTGAATGTATGCTTATGTTCGATGAGGGCATGTGAATGTTTATGCCTTTGGCTTCTTGATGTACAAAAAAAAATGTGATTATGATATGTAAATTATATATTTATTCTATATAAAAGCTAAATAAAAGAATCGCATAATTTACATAAATTAGCCACATAGTTTGAAGGGTCTTTTGAGTCTTTCATTCTATAAGTGACCAATCTAGAAATAAGTTTACCATTTGTTACCCATGATTCAATTTCGCTAAAAAAATATTAAAAATAACACGTGCCTTTTAATTTCTTTTCCTTACTTTACCAAGTACCATTGAGTTATAATCAACATCCTTGTTTACTGTACACAGAAAAAAAAATCATTGCCAACTTTCAATTGGTATTTAATTATTCTCATCAAACATATCAATAAGATCTCCAATAAAAGCAGTGGATAGAAAATTTGTAGAAAGACAAACTTGAGAATACATATAAATTTTGGATTAGTAAATTTGAAAACATTTATGGTAAAGGAAAATGAAATAGTAATAATATGTGTGCACTTAGACTTTTTTTTTTTTTCTTTCTCTGTAATGCTCAACTTTATCTACTCATTTAATATGACATAGTGTGATAGTTAATGGAGTTTATTAAGCATTTCTCAAAACGAAATTTCATTAAACCTACAGCTAGCTAAGATTATCTTTCAGCATTTATTTTTCTTCTTACTTTTCGTATTTTGGAACCAAATGAAATAGAAAATCCCTCCCTCTATGTCTTTAAACTTCTTGGCTGATGTAATGGGGCATGAGACCCTAGAACCATATATCATTAAGAAAATTTTGAAAATTGACCAATTATATCTCATTGGTAATCATATATGTAACATACTTGGCTTAAAACTCTTATATATATCCAACCGCCCAAAAGGAAAAACAAATGTCATTAACCTACTAAGTGTAATCTAATAATAAGGAGTTTAGATAATTACAGGAGATCAAGGGATCATACTTGCATCAGGTATCAAAATAAAAAGTTAATGTATATATACGTACAACTTTTATCTATAACTTAAGTCAACTTAAGTAGAAAAAAAAAAGTTACACTAAAATCTATGAATAATTTGGAAGTAGCCAAGACGAAAATAGTTGTATGCCATAATATGAACAAAGGTTTTACATAGTCTTTAATGACCAAAAAAAAAAAGTAGATTGACAAGAAAAAAGATCCGGACTACTTCTCCCACTGTAAAATATTTTCATGTGGTCTACCAAACTAGACAAGCACGCACTCATATCCTCAACTAGAAAATTTAGTCCTATTTATCTAATGATAAAAAAAAATGGATTTCCTTTTTAGTGCAGGTAGTCCAAATAAAATAAATTGTACAATTTAATCCTGTTGTTAAAGTAGAAGATCCTGTTAATCAGAAACTAACATGTTGCAGCTAAAGTAGCAATAGAAAAGAAAACTTACAAATGGAAAACAGAAAGCAGAGTCCCTAATTTAAATTTTTATCAGTACACAGTAAATTTCATCTAGCTTAAAATTTCTTATTGCGTTGGTTCTTGCTTGACTCGCACCAAGTCGTCTGATCAGGAACACCCAAATGACCTACTTTACTTCTTGCCCTCTAATTCAAGATCAATAGCACTTCTTTCTTAATCCTAGAGTTGTTGAGACCAGAAGGACCCGCAAGGCTATTGGTCGTCCGATTAAAGATCAACGGTTCTTGTAGATCAAAATTAGATAGCAGATCAATTGTAACTAGTGTTCTCCGATTGAAGCAGATTGGCTCTTCTTCCATTGAAGGAAGTATGCCAACTTTATTAATGAGGTCGAGTGTGACAGGAGTTGCAGGTCATAGACCATGTTTGGCTCTTGTTTAATTCTTGGGGTCATCCAAAGGAGGCT
This sequence comes from Cercis canadensis, assembly GCA_003255065.1. Classification (NCBI taxonomy): domain Eukaryota; kingdom Viridiplantae; phylum Streptophyta; class Magnoliopsida; order Fabales; family Fabaceae; genus Cercis; species Cercis canadensis. The sequence goes on from QAOA01001283.1 coordinate 28,024, forward strand.
CTTGTTTAATTCTTGGGGTCATCCAAAGGAGGAATAGTGATAGGTTTCACATCCAAGACAAACAATGGTGGTTCTTGGCAAAGGAGACCATTGTCCAATTCATGGTTCTGATATTGTTGGGTGGCCGTTCACATTGAGGAAGAACCTGGTTTGGAATTTTCTGTTACTCTTTGAGACCCATAAGTTGAAAGAGGTAGGAGTGTAATTAGCCTTTTTAGGAGAAGATGATGAATCCGCCATGAGTTGAAGCTTGAAAAAGGAAGCAAAAACAAGAATGGAGGAAAACAGAGAGAGGAGACTAATTACTCCTATTCTAATCAGGAGAGTGCCTTTTAATTAGTCTTTTTGGGACTGAGAGTGACTCTTTCTTTTTATGCAAGTAACTGACTTCTAATTGTTTTAACCCAAGGAGCCCTTGATATGTTGGGAGGAATATTTTCAGTAATTTTAAATAGAAAATTATACTTACTTTAATCACCATCTCTCAAAAACAAAAAAAATAACTCAGAAAATAATGTATATTGAAAATAAAGAAAAAAATTTAGGGTTGGGGAAGAAGTATGATCGATGTTAGATGAGTTATTTCTTTTAAATTATAATAGATACCTATGAAAGGAAATTCAAGAGAGCTAGAGAGAGTTTTTCTTTTCTTTCTTTTTTTGGTCTATACGAGAAGAAACAAAAAGAAAATCCTAACAAAGATAACAGAAGAAAAATCAGCAAGCAGAGAGCTAGAGAGAGTTTTTCTTTTCTTTCTTTTTTGGTCTATACGAGAAGAAACAAAAAGAAAATCCAAATAAAGATAACAGAAGAAAAATCAGCAAGCAGAGCAAAGTGAATAATGGGAAAACTAAGGAGAAAATAAAGTAAGAAGAGTGACATACTCTTTTGTCATGTATAGATGAGGAGAAAGTTAATAAGAAATTAAGATAAATATATTTTCTCTAGCTTAGTTGTATAAAAGAGAGAAATATATAAAAGATAATTCTATCAACTGGTCAATGCTTTTTCCAATCAAAGGAAAACTAAGAAGAAAATCCATTCAATCCAAAAAAAAAAAGCTAGGACAAGTTCAAATAAATGACAACTGGAAGGAAATTTTGGCATTTAAAGTAAACAGATCTAAAAATTTGATATATTATCCTTTTAAATTGAGAAGCGGAGATACTACTTTTCAATTTACTGTTCAAATGCTGTTAAGTTCACACATATTTAGAAATAATAATTTCAAACTTTACATCTACCGAACTGTGAATTAAAAGTTGTCAAATTATAATATAGATATGATACATGAAAGAAATACATGCATTTTGTATTTAGAAATGTGCATGCATGTACTCAAAATAGAAATATATCTTATCTTAATACAATTTATATAAAATTTCTTCCAGCAACATGATACAAAGAAAATGTATCTTTTTTATATTTTCCTAAGTTATTTATCTTCCCTTATAATTACTTGAGTCTGCTTATATATTTATTTTTCTTTTCCCTTGTTAAATCATTTTGTAGTTCATTATTCCTCCATACTCTTTGTTGTTCTCACTGGTTAAATTCTAGAATTTGGCGCAGTTTAGAGCTACCATAGTACATCAATCTTCAAAGCTTTTGATAGTCATTAATCTCAATTTATACTAGGCATATCAAATACAGAATTAACAGACTTGAAGAATTACTTGGCATCTTACTTGAAGATATCACAGAGCATAGAAATGAACTGTTAGGGTTAACCACTTGTGTGGTGCAGGAGAGATACTGTTCTATGACCCTAGATGCAATAGAATGTGTAACCTTAACAATGCAGGGCCTCTCCTTGTGCTCACTCTACTGGTTAACCTACCTATTATGGTTAGCTCATATACAAAGCCCACATCTCACGTAGTCCATGTAGGATTTAATACTTCATAAAGCCTAATAACACAATTGCTCACAATGGGCTATGATATGCTCTAATTATATTTGACACTTATTAATCTAGGTTTTATACAAAAGACAACTAACTATGTTAGTCCACTAGGATGAAATCTAACATTCTTCCACTTGGACAACATAATTCATGTTTTAAAAGAAATTAGATACTCCAAATTATTAATACACTATGTGGCTCCAAAGTATCAAATATGAGCAAGCACCTCAAATAGGTCCACAATCAAAATACAAGTCCTTCAACAGTGCATAAAATCATACTCAATAGGAGTACTGGTATCATAGAAGTGAAGTACCCATATTCCCAATGACCTAACCTAACATGGAATGTGGGAAAAGGAAAAACACGCCAAATCACAATGTTTAATTTCCAACATAATAACCCCGGCATCCACCAATGATGTCTATTCAGATTTAACTCAATTTCTTAGTATCACACAATGAGACTAGGTCCACAAATGTCTCCACAGAATGGTCATAGCATCTGCGTAAGATGCACAGCACAATGAGACTAAGAATTTAAAACTTTACGTCTACAGAACACTAAGAATTAAAAGTTGTTAAATTATAATATAGAAATGATACATCAATGGAATACATGCATCTCTTATTTAGAAATGTGTGCATATTCTGTGTATGTATTCAAAATAGAAATATATCTTATCTTAATACAATTCATTTAAAATTTCTTGCATAGGAGCATGACACTGACAAAATGTATCTGTCTTATATTTTCTTAAGTTATTTATCTTTTCTTATAATTACTTGAGTCCGTTTATATATTTGCTTTTCATTTTCCTTGTTAAATCACTTGGTAGTTCATTATTCCTCTTTACTGTTTGCAGTTCTCACTAGTTAAATTTTAAGATTTGGCCCAGTTTAGAGCTATCCTAACTAGATAGTACATCAATCTTTATAGCTATTAATAGTTACAATTGAGAGTTACAAGAAATACTCCTAGACAGGGGGAGGTGAATAGGAGTTTTCAGAAAATTTAAGCTGATTTGATCTAAAACAGAATTTATTCCAAGATCTAAACAACACGATAACTAGTTCTAGAAATTAAGAACTAGTTCTAGAATAGAATAGATGAACACAAAAAATTCAAATCTATTTTAATTGAGAATAGCATAAACAGAGCAACCCAAAAAAGCACACTTATTCATTATAATCAAAACTGAATTCAATAAACATATGAAATCAAGAATAGGAGAGAGGAGTTAAGAAAATCTTAGCCACAAATTTATAGTGGTTCAACACTAAGGCATACATCCACTTCTCCTAAAGCTTGGAGTTCCACTAAATCGAGTTTAATTTGTCCAAGCTTCTCCAAGCTTTTACATCCATGGTTTCTCTCCAAAGCTCACCAATAACTTTTTGCTTCTAGCATCACAACTAGAAGTAATTCACTGATTTCCTACTGAAATCCAGAGTATAGAACACTCAAATAAGAGTCAAGCTCCATTAACATTTTCACTCTCTCTCTCTCTTTGAAATAAGATTTTACAGAGGATAGTACATGAGGAAGAAGAAAACTAAGTACTAAAAATTTTGAAGAGGAAGAGCTACTATCGTACCCTAACTCTCGCTCTCTATTTTTCTATTTCTTGTTCTTACCTTCTAAAGGTTTGAAAACACTCTCTTAAAGGAGAACCAGCAGCACGTGAAGAGCAATAACAACCCTTGATTGCAAGACAGGTGTCACTCCAAGATGAAGAAGAATTCCACTAACCATTTCTTTGGTCTTGTAGTGACAAAAGAGATGCTTTTTACTAACTTTTCTTGAAAAGTGGATCTACCCAGCTCCCAATAAAAGAAAGATTACTTCACAAGTTGAGGTGATCTTCTGACATCCACAGAAAGGGCTTATGCATTTCAAAGACTTCACACGCCTAAATCCATGTCAGCATCATTGATTAAATGACTTTAGAAGAAGAGTAAACTAGTTTAAGAACTAGTTCTTATATAAAGGAAGTACCAGTTATCAACTTTCCTTGCTAACCTGTTCTAAGGAAAACACTAAGCCAAAACATAGATTAGAAGAATTAAAGTCATTTGTTATCATCAAAACAAAATTAGAGAATTGTGGAGCTAACAACAACGATCATCTTTTGATTTTTTGCAAAAGCCAACTATTCTCATAAAATCCATGGCAACACCTTCTTCCATGTCATCTTCAGCCAAGCACACTACCGATTTACCAAATGCTCTACAAAAATAAAATCGATCAATGGATGCAATTCCTTCATTGAAACCATTGAATAAGATCACTAGAGAATCAAACACAACTCTAAAATCTATTTCTCTTTCTATGACAGAATTTGTTTGTCATGTTACATGATATATGCATTTTCACATATTGTAAGTACTTATCTTTCTCTTCTAGTTCTTCTTTTGTTTGTTGGTTGAAATTGCTGGATTAAATTCTGTGTGAGTGGATGAATTCTTCATCTCAATTTTAAGTAAGATCAGGAGGTGCCATAGCCATCTCTTCAGAAGTTGTTGATGCTTGAAACAATTTTTGTGTCATAGCATTACCATCAACATACGTCTCTGTCATACAAAGACAAGCAAATTTTGGAGGTGTCTTCGAGTCTCTAGTGATGTTATTTGATGGTTGCAATGAAGAAATTGCATCCATTGATAAATTTTTTGGTAGAGCACTTGGGGAATCGATAGTGTCTTTGGATGGAGATCACATGGAAGCAAGTGTTGCCAGATGGATTTTATGAGAATAATTGGCTTTTGCAAACAATCGTTGTAACTATCAAAAGCTTTGAAGATTGATGTACTATCTAGATAGGGTAGCTCTAAACTAGGCCAAATCTTAGACTTTAACCAATGAGAACAACAAGAGAAAGGAGGAAAAGTGAACTACAAAGTGATTTAACTAGGGAATAGAAAAACAAATATATAAGGGGACTCAAGTAATTATATGGAAAGATAAATAACTTAAGAAAATATAAGAGAGATACATTTTCTATGTATCATGCCAGTATGGAAGAAATTTTATATGAATTGTATTAAGATAAGACATTTCAATTTTGAATATATACATATGCTCACATTTCTAAATACAAAATACATGTATTTCTTTAATGTATCATATCCATATTATAGTCTAACAACTTTTAACTGATAGTATTTAGTAGACATAATGTTTGAAATTAGGCTTAATTGCAATTTTGGTCCCCTTATTTTAACTACTTGAACGTTTTGGTCCTCCTTCTTTAAAAATGAACTATTGAGTCCCTCTATATTCATGAAATATACAAGTTTAGTCCATTTATCTTTAAGTCAAAATTTTTAGGTTTATTTTAATGTGTAAAGTTCTCTGATTCATAATCCCACCGTTCAGATTGAAGAGCTACATCTTGTGAATCTTTCCATTAAATTTCAGCTCGATCTAATGGTGAATAAGTCTAAATTTTTGGTTAGATGAAAACTTATGGTTTTGGTATTTTGGGCTGAGTTTCACCGTTAGATTGAGCTCAAATTTAGTGAGAAGGTTCACAAGATGTAGCCCTTCAATCTAAACGGTGGGATTATGAATTAGATAACTTTACACCTTGAAATAAACCTAAGAATTTTGACTTAAAGATAAATGGACTAAACTTATACATTTTATGAATATAGAGGGACTCAATAGTTCATTTTTAAATAAGGGGGACCAAAACGTTCAAGTGGTTAAAATAGGGGGACCAAAATTACAATTAAGCCTTGAAATTATTATTTCTAAATATGTGTGAACTTAACAGCCTTTTTACGGAAATTATAAAATACTATCGCTATTTCTAAATTTAAAAAAAAAATAATTTTTTAATTTATTTATTTTAAATGGGGAAATTTTCTTTTAGTTGTCATTTATTTTAAACTTATCCTCGCTATTTTTTTTTTTTGTTTTAGATCAAATAGACTTTGTTCTTATTTTTCCGTTGATTGGAAAAAAGCATTGATCAATATTGTCCTCAACCTTTTGTTTGAATTGGAATAAAAGTAGACAACGGAAAATGGGAGGGAGAAGAAAATGTGGGAAAGAAAATTATGTTCAACTATTTAGAAGGTAAGTGAAAACATAAACCGAATTTCATGATAAAAAAGAGTGTGAGCCCCAACAAATATTCATTCTCCAAAATTTTCTTAAAATTGAATTGTAGGGCATACATGTGTAAAAGGGGTATAGATCAATTGATAGGATTATCTTTTATATTTTTCTCTTTTTCATACAAGCAAGCAAGCAAGAGAAAATATATTTATTCTTAATTTCTAATCTTATTGGCTTTCTCCTCATCTAAACATGAGAATGGAATATGTCATTCTTCTTACTTTATTTTCTCTTTAGTTTTCATATTATTCACTTTGCTCTGTTTGCTGATTTTTCTTCTGTTATCTTTATTAGGAGTGTCTTTTTTTGTTTCTTCTCTTTTAGACCAAGAAAAAACATAAAAAAAAAAAAACTCTCTATCTCTCTCTCCCTTCATAATTATCTATTATCATTCAAAAGAAATAGCACATATAACATAGATCTTACTTCTTCCCCAATGCTAAACTTCCTTCTTTATTTTCATTATATGTTATTTTATGAGTTATTTGTTGTATTTTTTGGGAATGGTGATTAAAGCAAGTACAGTTTTCCATTTAAAGTTACTGAACATGTTTCTTCCAATATCTTAGGGGCTGCTTAGGTGGAAACAATTAAAAAGTCTCGAATAAAGTTTTGATCTGAACAAAGGGAAACGAACATTAAAGTTGTCTATGCTTGATATACTTCGTTTGTTACAATGATCGGACATATACTAATCATGACATACCTGATTGTAACATGTCACCATTCTTACATTATGCATTAAGATAAAAAGAATTCAACTACAAATTTTAGTTAAATTAATATCAAAAAATTAAAAATACATTAAATCCCTGTAGTTTGTGAAAGTTTTAGTTTTGTTTCATAAATTAACAGGCATCATTTTTGTTCTCTTATCTTTCTAAATTGATTGAATTATGTCCTTCCATTAATCAGAGGTTCAAAATGTGGTGATGTGTCAATTAATTTGCAGACATGAATACCAGTTTTCATAACATGGGAATCATGTAAGGAACACTAATTTTAACTTCAGGAAAAGTAATTCCACTTAGAATTTAACATTGAAGTTAATATTTAACGTAAACACTTTTATGAGACTATAGAGCTCAGTATTTGACCAAGTTCATAAAAATTTTGAATTTGATTATTCTTATAAACTTAATATTTGATACTAGGTCTTTTTTTTTTTTTTTTTTTCTGAAATAACTTCTNTTTTTTTTTTTTTTTTATCTGACATAACTTCTAGTTCTAGGTCTTTTCACAAAGATATTTATCTTATTTGCATATAAACTATATATCAAATGGTTTGCACATTGTTAATGTTTTTCTGCCCATCACTTTGTTAAGGATGATATTCCTGTTTTATTTACAAAAATAATTTTTCTTATATACATGTAAATTATATATAAACAGAAATGGTTTAAAACTTAATTCATATCTTTACTACATCTGTCATTATATAAAACTTTACAAAATACCTTAAGATTTGATGTTAATTTTCCATTTTTTTCTCCAACTTGATTGTCATTTCATAGTACTGGTGAATCTAAATGATTTCAAGCACCTTACCCAAGCTGCATTCTCAACTTCTAAATGTCACTATCAATTTTTTTTTTATAATTTTTTATAATTTTGATGGAATGTGGATGTAGTCGGAGTTCTATTGCATATAATTCAGCCCTACGACCTTGCAACCAATATGATTAGCAAGAATTTGTTTCTTTCCCTTATTTTTATTTGTTTTGATCACTAACACGGCTACTTCAGTAATCAATGTAAATTGTTTCATCTATCTCAAGTGGCTTAGTAGCAAACCATCTCAGTAACTTATCACTATAAATTTTCTTTAGCATATCTAGGAATTTTATTTAGGCTAAATTATATCTCTGCTAGTCGTCACAAAAGGACTGAATTAGTTAGTGGTCCTTGACAACTTTAGTGTCTGATTACATGCAGCACAACTTTATGGTGTTATAAAATTGTAAGCATAAACTAAACTTTATGGGATTGAAGACATAGCTCCAGCCATAGCTTTCAATTAAAAATGCACAACTTTAGGTGTATGAGCTCACAAGAAGATATAAGTATAAGGAATTTTCTAGCCTATGGCCTGTACTTTAGAATTCTGTAGTGCTTAGTTGATGGTCACACAAGCAATTTATAGGCTAAGATAAGGACCCTCATGAATATTAACTTCAATGATTTCCTTCCATTATGGAAATCAATCATGATTGATTTCTATCAGAGTTTTCATAAGACAGTCAACCTTCAATCATGCAATTTGTATAACTGATTTCCAATTTTGGGTTTGATAAATGATTTGATCAATCATCCAAATTTTGGCTTTGTCAAGTATTTACACATGTGAGCCCCATGAGGTAATCTTACATTCTCCCACTTGACTAACAAAGCACGTTATTGGATGATTCAAATTCTTTATGGCCAAATTGTGGTACCCAATTAATTAGTTATGGACTTGTCTTTGACTCAATTAGAAATCTCTAACCATGAATCATGGTGTCATGCTCTTATGAAAAACAGTTCCTTCCTTGTACCACAAGGTCAAATAATCTCTAAATGAGATCCTGTATGTTAGTGTGTTTATGAATGGAGCTTCTATGCAGGGTTGAAACTTTTAGTGTCCCCAGAGAATAAATACAATTAAAGCTTTATGTGCACAAATATTTTGCGTTATTCCTCAAATTTCCTACCAGCAGGTGTCAAACTTGTTTGAGATACAATATAGAAATTCATATTATTTGAGCTAAATTAACCCTTGTTTTCCAAATAATCCTTGTAGTCTTAATATTCTTTGCTTGCTTTTCTAGCACTGAAACACAAACTATAGAAATTACATGGGAGCTAAACTGTAGGGCCTTGAAATATTTTCACACGNAGGTACTTTATAATGACATGTTTATTCCAGCTCAAACTTCAATTATTTTTGGAGAAGAATAATCCTACTAAACTATCACTATAAATTCTTCATGGCTTTAAGATAGAGTCAACAATCTTAAAACCTGTTATGAAACTAAAATGAAGAATATGGGAATCAGCAATTTCAAAAATAAAGATGAAGGTGGTGGTGAAGTTCTGATAGTACCAACAAAAGAGGACTTTGTCATTGTTATGGTGTTAATTAAGCACTGTATGGTAGATGCTCTACTTTTTCTTTTACCATCGACTGGTGCCATTAATAACTCAAATGATCATAAATCTCCGTTTCGATGAATAATACGGAAAACCAACCACACATGCATTGATTTACTTGATTGCAATTCACTCAATTAATTTGTCATAATAATTTCTCAGGGCTCTTAGTAATACTTCCTAGCATTTTTAATTTTGGCCCATAATTAGCAATTGGCAAAAGAGAAAATGTTAGAGAAAAGTGAATTATTATTGGTATCTTCTTTTCACTAGTTTCTTTGCTTGGTATTTGCAAGAGAAAACTTCAATTAGCAATGGTTATATGTGGCAGAGCTGCAATGGTTATTGTCATTCGCACTACCAAAGAGGAAACGAAAATTGCAAACCTCATGGGTTGCATTCACTATTGCCCTCGTTGCCCCAAATATATTTTGCTTAAGATTCAATTAATTACTTCTAGTAAATGTGCTAAGAAGAAATTAAACAAGTAACATGAGGAAGAACAAGAATTGCACATGATTTTCCATATAATTTAAATAAATGTTGCCCTTGCTGTTTGCATGAACCCAATCTTGACTTTGTTTAGTGATGCAACAACATCAATCATATTGATCCGTGCTTCAAGCAAATCATCGCAACAATTCAAGGCTAACTTCAAAATAGATGATGTATATGGCATAATATTATCAATGTGTTGTCCCTCTTGCTGCAATAAATTAGAATCTACAACATGCATTATTGCATGGGGCATTGATTCACTAATCCAACCTTTCAGGTTCAATCTTGCTACAAACATCTCATCTATTGGTTTCTTTCTTGTGATCATTTCCATCAACATAATCACATAGCTATACACATCTCCTTTCACAAAAACAATTCCCTTTGATCCATACTCTACATGATAATAAGCTTAGTTTATTATGACACTTTTTCCCCTTGGGAAGAAAAATCAAATGAGAAATCATCAAAACTTAACTAATTATTGTTTATATAGAATAGTATAGAAGGGAAATATCTGTAACAGAACTTTTAAAATGGGTTATCATATATATGTCATATGACACAAGCAATAACTATAAAAGAAGTTTGTAAGAGATTCAAAATAACATGGTGCAATGTAACCTAGTGTAGCCAATGTCCCGGTATATGTTTCTGATTGTCCTTCATTTAAAAGTTTGGCAATGCCAAAGTCACTAACATGACCAACCATATTTTCATCCATCAAGACATTACTAGGCTTTACATCACAATGAACCACTGGTGTTGAAGAACCAGAATAGACATGAATATTAGGAAAAATTGTCAACACAATTATTCCCTAACTTAATCCGTCGTCAGGATAAAATTATTTGATTTATGAAAAGGACTAAGTACAAGAATAAACATGATTAAATAAATTAAAAATAAAAATGATGAAATGTGAAGAATAAATAAAAATTATAAAAGGAATACATAAATTAAATATCCCAAATACATAACAAGAATATTTAATAAATAAATCTGAAAATATGAACCCCATACACACAATAAAAAGAAGGTCCAGCCTGAAGAGAGACAAGAGCCCAAACAAATTAAACAAAGCTGAAAAAGAAAGTACAACACACATTGGGTCTGATCCAACAAGAGAAATAAAACCCAATAACCTTCCTAAACCCACATAAGTAACAAACCAAGACAAAGCAACATAAAACCCAATCAAATAAAAAACCCAAACAAACAAAATATAAACTAAAAAAAAATCTACTTAAGTAAATTGATAAATAAAGGGAGAGCTTGTCATGAAAGGGGAAGAACCAACAGAAGAGCAAAGGAGGCAGATTAAGGTCGCAACTCTCCCCTCTTGTTCTTCACCTTCAATTTCTTGATCAAGGGAAGGATTTTGTTTAATTCCTATAATCAATTGGTCATAAGGTGAGAAAAACTTCTTCACCCCTCTACTTTGTGTCTCTGTTCTCTCTCTAACTCTCTCTTTCTTTCTCCAAAAATTTCTCTCTCTAACTCGTTTTTTTTCTCTCTGAGAGGGGTTTCTCTTTCTAACCCCCTTTCTCTTCCCTAACAAAGAAAAAAGATGGGTACGTGGGTAGAATTGATTTTGGTTGGCCGAAGAGGTTAGTTCTCCCTCTCTATGGGTGTCTCTGATTTAGAGCAATTTCGGATTTTCTTTTGCTTGTTTAAAAATATGAGAATGGGGTAGGTTTGGTTTCTGAGTTATTTCTCTGGTTCCATGCATGAAAAGAAAGAAATTTTTTTCTAGGTTTTACTCTATTTTACTGAAAATGGTGGAGGGGCTCGGTGGAATTACCTTGACTCAGAATCAATTTTTGTTAGCAAAGAGAATAGATTCTCTGTTTCTCTGGTGTTTCTGTTTGAATAATTTTTTTGGGGTCTCTATTCGTCTTAAAAGAAATAGGCAAGTTGTGACAAAGATATACTGTGTATGTGATGTGTGGAGTGCAATGAAATGAAAATTTAGCACGAAGAGAGGGAAATTAAAAAAAAATTAAGTCATGAGATAATGCTAATACCTAAATTGATGAACTATTTTATCTGATTTGCTTTCCAATTCTCAGAGTTTTCCTCATATTTTTGAAATTTTTCCTCTGCGTGTGCTATTGGGTGTTCTCTCTATTTGTTATAGAGTTTCCAGATTCTCTATTGTATCCCTCTGTATGTCACTGTTTTGGTTTTCTCTATATTTGGCTCACTGTGTCTTTTTATAGGCGAAGCTCAGGCTCCTTTAGCAAGTTGGGCAAGTTGCACTGCAGGTTGTGCAAATTGCACTTGCAAGGTGGCGCCGGACTGATGAACAGTGTCACAGTTGCATTTCGCCGAAAGTTAGAAAGATTACTTCAACATTTATTTCCCCATTTTGCTTTTTTTTTTTTTCCTTTTATTATTATTTTTTTAATTTTTTGTATTTTTTGTATTTTTTTTAAGTTTTTATTATTTATTTTTATAAATTTGGGTATCAACAGCAGTTTCAAATTTCATGGCTAAATTTATAGAAGAGGTCATTCCAAATAAAATAATGGGAAACTAAACAAAATATGAATTTGGAATCGATTTAAATATTTCATTTACCATATAAATATTAACAAATAGAGATTCAACTTCATTATTAATTTATTTGAATGTTTATCCTTTGTTCTTTCGTTTCTGGAGTTTGATTAGGAAAAATGGGAGTGAAGATTCAAATAGATGGGTTATAATGTTTACGTTGAGGACACAGACATGTGAAAGGCACCCTCAAACTTTCCTAAAATCAAAATCTAGGAATTTCTTTGTATAATTTTCATTTTTCAAGCTCTGTGTCTGTTATTGAATTGTGATGATGATAACAGAATTTAAGTAAGATTGGTAAGCTTATTGTTGCCATGTGATACAAATTAAAGACAATAGCAATAAGCAAGTAATCCATAAAGAGACAGATACCTTTGGATTTTTAGTGACGTAATAAGTGGTTTCTATTTTATTAGACATATATTAGTGTTCAGGGAGAGAACTTGCAATTTGATTTCTTCAGGAGAAGGAAAGTCTTTCAGCTGAATGGAAAGTACATCTATTTGAAAAGAAAAAAAAAATGAGTTCAATTTGTTGATTGCATATGAAACACACATAGCATATCATACAAACTTAACTTATACAATTAAATGGATAAAGTATTGTCTTTTCTTCATCATCGAAATGGAATATTCATTGGGCACTTGATAATGTATCTCATCCATTTTCTAGTAAATGTGCTAAAAAGAAATTAAACAAGTATCATGAGAAAGAACAAGAATTGCACATGATTTTCCATATAATTTAAATTAATGTTGCCCTTGTTGTTTGCATGAAGTCAATCTTGACTTTGTTTAGTGATGCAACAACATCCATCATATTGATCCGTGCTTCAGGCAAATCCTCGCAACAATTCAAGGCCAACTTCAAAATAGATGATGTATATGGCATAATATTATCAATGTGTTGTCCCTCTTGCTGCAGTAAATTAGAATCTACAACATGCATTATTACACGGGGCATTGATTCACTAATCCAACCTTTCAAGTTCAATCCTGCTACAAACATCTCATCTGTTGGTTTCTTTCTTGTGAACGTTTCTATCAACATAATCCCATAGCTATACACATCTCCTTTGACAGAAACAATTCCCTTTGATCCGTACTCTGCATAATAATAAGTTTAGTTGATTATGTCACTTTTTTCTCTTATTTTCACTTGATTCCCCTTAACTTGGGAAGAAAAATCAAATGAGAAATCATCAAAACTTAACCAAAGGGGTAGGTTGGGTAAGGCCAAGTAAATAAGTAGATTGGACAATTGAGGAGTCATAAAAAAGGGAGGATTAGAAGAAAATGATCTAGCCTTATGGGAATAGAGTATTATTGTGGTTCTTAAAAACAAATCCTTCACAGAGGTATATATGTCATATGATACAAGCAATAACTATAAAAGAAGTTTGTAAGAGATTAGAAATAACCTGGTGCAATGTAACCTAGTGTAGCCAATGTCCTGGTATATGTTTTCGATTGTCCTTCATCTAAAAGTTTGGCAATGCCAAAGTCACTGACATGAGCAACCATATCTTCATCCAACAAGACATTACTAGACTTTACATCACAATGAACCACTGGTGTTGAAGAACCATGATGAAGATATTCCAATGCATATGCCACATCTATCATTATATTCAACCTTTGCAAGAAATCTAGACAATATTCAGGAGAGTGCAACCACTTATCAACACTTCCATTTGGCATAAACTCCATTATCAAAGATTTGAAATCAACATTTGAACAACTGCTAATGATCTTAATGAGATTCCGATGACGTAGATTGCGTAGTGCATCACATTCTGTATCAAAGCTCTTGGATGTCACTTCCAAGTCTGAATTGATTACTTTTATTGCAACCATCATCCCACTAGAAAGTATCCCTTTATACACAGTACCAAAACTGCCCTTTCCAACTAAATTACTCTCATCAAATCCATCAGTTGCTTGTTCAAGTTCATAATAGGAAATCCTTCTTAGTGTTCCTAAAGTTGGTAAATCTCTTTCAAGTTGGTTACCAACACTTTTTCTCTTACATAGGAGAAGGACTATGCATGAAGCTACCAAAATGGCTGACAAAACTATGGGAAATATTATTTTGATCAAAAGGAACTTTGTACTTATCGTATGCCTATGTTCTTTATCAGGGCATGGTGGAACTTGTAGGCTTGACTTGCCACAAAGTGCTTCATTATGCATGAAAGATTGGGCTGTGAAATTTATGAATGGTCCACCACTAGGAATCTCTCCTTCTAATCTATTGTAAGAAAAATTGATATATTTAAGATCTTGAAGTGACTCCAAGGATTTTGGAATCTCACCAGATAAATCATTTTGGGAAAAGTCCAACAATTTTAAGCTTATCAATTTGCCAAGTGAATCAGGAATAGGCCCTTGCAATTTGTTGTGTGCTAAGGAGAGATTTTGCAAATTTTGCAAGCTGCCAATAGCTGTAGGAATGTTGCCTGAAATCTGATTTCTTGATAGATCCAATAGTATTATAACTTTTAAATCTTGGATCTCAATTGGAAGAATTCCCGTTAAAGAATTGGAAGATAAGTCTACCTGCAATATGTCCTGGAGACTCCAAAGAGAAGAGTGTTGTATCTCAAAATCCATTTTGTTAGACTCCAAGTGAAGGATTCTTAGAGAAGTAAGATTTCCCAAGCATGTTGGGATCACTCCAGACAGATTATTTCCACCTAGATACAATAAGCTCAGACCTCTAATTTCACAAAGCTCATCAATGACAGAGCCCTGTAGTCCGTTGTAAGCAAGACTCAACAATTGAAGTTCCCGTAACTCCTTGATCGTAGCAGGAATTGGTCCATTTAAATCATTACCGTCCAGGCCTAAATAATACAAGTTGCTGAGATTTCTTATTTCTAACGGAATATTGCCATGAAATCTGCAAAACCCAGCATAAAAAACTTGCAGAGAAGTGGAGAGATTTCCAATTGACTTAGGAAGTTCTGTATGCAAAGGATTCTCTGATATATCCAGAAGTTTCAAATGTCTACAATTTGCCAAAGAAGTTAGAAAGTTCAATTCGGGACTGGAGGCATCAACTGTGAAATTGTTGTTATATATACGGAGGTCCTGGAGTTCTCTTAAATTCCCAAATGTGTTAGGTATAACTCCAATGAGACTGTTGCTCTGCAGTTGTATTCTCACAAGCTTAGAAGCATTGGATATATTATTCGGAACATTTCCAATGAGTTTGTTGTGAGACAAGTGCAGGTCTTCTAGGTTGGGCAGGCCACATCCCAAATCTGATGGAAGAGTTCCAGAAAAGGAATTGAATGCCAGATACAAGTACTTCAAAGTTGAGATGTTGAAAATATTCCAAGGAATGGATTGACTCAATTGGTTAAATCCAAAATCTAATTTCTCAAGCTTATCAAGATTGCCTATCTCTTTTGGTATAGAACCTGAA
>QAOA01001288.1:7566-29297 GCA_003255065.1 Cercis canadensis
TTACTGAAATGAACTGAACTATCAGAATTGGTTCATGTGAAGCCAGAGCTTCTGCCACTGTAACAGCTACACCATGCACTATATATTATCCATAAAGATTCATGCTATATATTACTCCTTTACCTGATTTAGGGTCATAATATATGCTGCATCAGTATTTTAAGTTACCTGCTTGAGGTAGTTGCCAAAGAGAAGCAGATGCAAACTGCCCCATAAACTCAAAATTTTCAATGCAGAAACCTTCTGAATTCCTTCATGATAATCACTACGTATGTAAACTGACAATTTTTTGGGGTAGCGGTATAGTTCAGAATTAGAAAGTAGCCTACCTTATGGTCCTCCTTACTAAGAGTGGTTTATGTTACATAAAAGCCTTCATCAAGAAAAAAGCTGTTAGCTACTTCATAGACATTCCATTGATCAGAACTAAAAGTGAAGCAAAGGAAGAAAGAAAGCAACAAAAAGGTGCTAGAGAAGAAGTGAACAGAGGAGGGATGAAATAGATAGTGGAGGGAGGACTTCAGTTCAGGTGGGAATTGTGTGATTACATTCGAAAAGGATTAGTCACCTTCTTGAAAGACTATAGTTACTTTGGAAACATACACCAAATTGAATGTTGAGAGGAAGAAATGCTTAATATGCTTAATGCTAATTGATAATTTTATTTTTGAAAAATACTAAATTAATGCAGAACATTTGGCAGTTATGAAATGCCAAATGTCAAAAGTAATATGAGTAAAAAAGTTTCTAAAAAAGGAATATTTTGCCATGTGTAAAACAAATTTTAATTTTAGATAAATTTTGAATGAGATACGTGACAGGACTTTTTACCTATAATTTTTGCTTTATAATATTTATTTATAACTTTATAGATGACCCAAATGGATGCAACAGCCAACAGTAGAATATTGAACGAGTAAGATGGCATATAATCCAATCAAAGCCGCATATTGCGTAAGAAGTAGGAAGGTACATGGAGAAGTTAATTAAATTTCTTGACTTAGAGAAAGCAAAGAAATCTGATTACAGTATCAAAGTAGGATACATCTTTTTAATCAAGCATATTCCTTCTCTGTTTTGGTGAATGGCAGGCACAGAAGTTTGAGCAAAATATTTTTGTAAACTACCGAATGCACTCATCACTAATTTACACAAAGCAGCTAATTATGAGATACTGCTCTTTATTTGTAGAAATAGTCACACAACATGATCACCCGTATATAAATGTTTTGAGCACTGTCGTCAAAATTGATTAGTGATTTAAATGGTTGAGAGTTATTATGAGGACCATTACAATTATATTAACACATGAAGGGAATAATATGGTCAAATTGAAATATCAAATGAAGTTTACAACTGTACCAATAGATTACAAATAAAGTGCAATTGAACCCAAAATTCTAAGAAGTATAATTCATAATAACACACATGGCACAAGATGAGTGAGTGCAAGAGTGAAATAAAAGAAATATTTCTGATAGAATAACAGTACTTTTATTTTATTATTAGAATAGATAACACTCACCGTACAGGGTCTATCGATTCCCACAACTTTTTAATACATTTTATTGGCCATAATCATTTATTGGAAATGCTCAATATGTAACTTAAAAGTAAATCATTTGTAAAACTCCATGACTCCTAAGATGGACAAAGGATGACAAGCAACATGAAATCGAGAAAATCCAGATCTTTTGCATAAGGTCTCGAATTCCTTCTCAGTTCTTTCCATTCCACCACCTTGGGTGAACATAACATTGTCGAAAACGGAAACATACTTAGCAGTAGTGGTTAACTCTGGTTCTTCTCGCTTTATCAAGTCTATAACAATGACCTTTCCACCTTTCTTCAACGCTTGATGGCAATTGCTCAAAATTTGTAGACATTTTTCATCTGACCAATTATGAGTCGTACCCTACAACAGTGTAGCCAAAATGCATGATGTTTAGTATCCTAGAGTATGTAAATTAATTAAGGAAGTAGTGTTTGTGCCGTAGATGTTAACTAACTGACCTTTAACAATATAGCATCTCCTTCGGGAACTTCTTCGAACATGTCCCCTCCAACAAACTTTATTCCTTCAAAATATAAAGTTTTTTGTTAGAGCAGTCTCTCAGGACTCATTTGTCTACCTTTTCAAAGTTGTTAACATCCCCATGAATAACAGTCCCCATTTATTTGTTATTTAACGTACAAAATTGGAAAGGAAGAAAGAGCACCAGATTGGAGAGATCAATAGCTCAAGTTAGGACCAAATAAATACAAAAAAATAAACTGTCTCTTTTGTAGTTTAATTAACAGATAAGAAGTTACAGAAGCCACTAGGTATATATATTATGGTGGTAAGAGATTGAGTATAGTTTGCAAAAAAGTCATGAGTTTGAACATTTTTTATGTCATATAACAAAAGAAAAAGAAAAGGAGTTATAGTCATTTTATTACCCAAAAAAAGATGATCTACAAGTGTTAGATATAAAACTATTCATACATATTTATCTAACAGTTTAAGTTTTTGGGAAAGTCGACTCTTAACATGGTATCAAAGCTTTTTTAACCAAGCGGTCAAGAGATTGAATTTTTCTGCCCCCAATTTCTCAATTAAATTGAAATTTCAACACATGGTAACGTATTAGATATAAAATTATTAATGAATCTTCATCTAACAACTTAAAGTTTTGAGTTGAATTATTTTTAACAAGTATTGAAATTAGGATACTTTAGCAGAAACCAAATATAAATTGATAAATTAGTTTGTGTATTTCATATAAATTTTACATTCCAAAGAAGATAGCTATGAGTGAAATATTCAAGTAATGAAACTGCTAGTAAGTCATGTGAGAAATATACCTGGACAGGGTGGAGCAACCTGTATCACTCGAGGTAAATCAAAATTAATACCATTTATGAAAGGGTACTTGGAGATAATCATCTTAAGACATTGCCCGATACCACCAGCCACATCGACAAGTGTTGATATTCCCTCAAAGCCTGTGTATACTTGAAGAATCTTCTTCATATGTAAAGCAGAGATTTCCGCCATTGCTCTATGAAATGAATGTTCCAGTGTTGGATCCGTTTCGTGGTATTGGTACGCAGGCTTCCCATGAACTATCTTGCTTAGGTCATCACTTGCATAAAAAATTATCTCCTTGAAGTTCACACTAGAAAGTAGTAATTCACACCGTATCAAGACATAAGTCCAATGTTTTTGATTAATTATTTAGTTAGTAACAATAATCAATAGCCATCTAAAGCACAAAATGTAGTTACTCACAACATTTCTCTCGTGTATGGATGGAAGGAGAAAAATGATATTATTGAAGCCCAAGAGGGGCCACCTTCATTGCTGACATAGTATTCACCAGCCGGAGCAAGTCCATAAAGTCTTTCAATGCTGCCATCTTCATTGGTGTGCGTAGAACAAGTAAGAACAGAGACAGTTACAAGCAAGCGCAGCATACGGTCGAGCCTCTGAGGTGTGCTTGCAGATAGGGTTGGAAGTTTGGAAGCAATTTCAGCTGCAGAAACATATCCACCTTTTGGGGTGGCTTGAGCAATGATGTCAAATAGGTTTAGCTCAGTGGCAGCCCTCAACACCGCACCATTTATCTGACCAGAAGATATTAGCATGGCGTGAAGGGAAGCATCATACTCATTTTCTTTCTTAAGGAGGGTTTTCACATGTTCACCATTCTCTGTGGCACTCATTTTTGCTTCTCTCAATTAGTGGGACCTCGTTTTTCCTCTCTAGTTTGTTTTAGTAATGTTTATGCAACTTAGGGTTTGACGTAGAGTGGTATATATAGGCATAAGAGACTCTTGTTCAGTAAGCAATGATAAATTTATAAACAACTCAATGGAAAACAAACTATAATAATAGAAAGCTAAACTAAAAAAATGTGAAAATCTCAAAATTAGAGAGTACTGATATGCATCCGTCAAAATATGCAGTAACACGTGGTTGACAAAATAAAGGTGTGTCCGTCAAGTCATGGACTAATATCTCTCTTAACGAATCATTTCCACAAGGGAATTACGATTTTCCTTTAAATGAAGTCATTCTTTAAAATTTCTTGTGTTTGAAAGAAAGCTACGTTTATCTAATTGATTGGACTTGGTGACAGTGCGTTTCCAAGTTTGTCAATTTTCTGTTCAAATGTATATCGGTTAGAAATTGAGGATGCTGCCAATTTGTGGGAATGGTAGTTAGTCAAGGGTTTGCAATAAACTTTTATGTTTTGACTCCTTAGTCAATATTATCTCCGTGATGTAAGTGCAACACAAAAAGGGCAAATGTCTTGTTGATTTCATAATGAGCTTGATTGTTTCTATATTCTAATTCATAATAAGTAAAGTTTTAAATGAGTGGTATTGCAACGCCTCTTTTGGAGCGTGATGTGGAGTGGCAAAACCCCCACGAGAAGAATAAAAAATAGGGTGTATGATATGCAAGAAAGAGAATGAAGTCGCCACCAATCGTTTTATTCCATTTTTAAACAAATGGAATTGTGTGATTGGGCACCTAAAAAAAAAAAAAGAAAAGGTCTGCATTTTCAGAGTTCAGATTTGAGGGTTTATTACGTGTAGGAAAGATACTAGCACCCTACAATCCCCGTTCTTAGAATGGTTATCAATTTAATCACTTATTATCTTTTTAATGAATTAAATCGGTCATAACATTATATTTTAAAATAAGTTAAAGTTTCATTAGGCCCCGCCAGTACTTCTGGCAAAACTTAAATGATGCTTCAAGATTATTAGGTAGAGTTTGTGATTGTCATTACAATTCTCCTCCAATCTATTCCGTCATAAGCAAATTTTAACATTTTTATTATCTAAGTAATAATTAGAAAATGTACAAAAAATACAATTTATCATGCATGTTAAAAAAAAATAAGTTTGAGATTCGTGGCAAAATATTTTCTTATTGGATGTCTTTCTTTGAGTCCACTAGCACATCTGGAAAGACTAAAGTGACACTCCTCATCTCCGGAATGTCAAGGAACTGTCGTCATCACAACTATTCTTAACTATTCCCTCGTCGGTACCTTTTGACCCACATTAGGGTAATTGAAACCAAAATATTATATTTAGAAAAGATTCTTTTTTTTGGAAAACTTATGCATCAAAAAATATTTTTATTAGGGATTAGCTTCAAGCCCCACCAGTACCTCTGGCAAAACTAGAGGATCCCTTTACATTCGGAATATCAAAATATCGTCATCATCATGACTAAGTTTGATTATTCCCTCATCAATAATCTTATTCTAGCATAAGCAAAGATAATAACAAAATGTAACGAGATGAATTACAATGTAACAAATAAATGTTAGAAAAATAGTAATAAAAAAAAAATAAAAGTGATATTGGAAATTTCATTGGTCATATTAATACTTCTAGCATAACCAGTAAATTTATTCCTCACCTCAGGAACATTAGAAAAAGTTATCAACACAATTATTTTCTAATTTAATCCGTCGTTGGGGTTTTATTACTTTATTTACTTTATTTTCAAAAAGAAAGGTTGATAAGTCGGTTTTATACCACTTATCCTATATTTAGCTACCTTGTTAATTATTTGTTCTAGGGTATTTTAAGTTTGATTCTTATGAATTAATGCTTCTTTTATAGGTTTTCACTTTAGAAGTTTTTGAAAGTCACTTTGGTATTTGTTGGTGTAAAAAAGAGCAAGTTTTGATGAATTTGGGATGGAGGCAGCAGCTTGGGTGCTACAGCCCCCAGTCTGGGCACCGCAGCCCCCTTCAGGCAAAAACTCATAGGTCGCAACACCCTCAAGGTAGAGAATTGGAGGGTGCAGCGCCCAAACCTGATGCTACAGCCCCCCGACGGTCAACTCAGGATTTGACTTCTAAACTTCCTATTTTTATTAGGACTTATATTTATTTTAATTCCTTTTTGTTTTAAACTTCCTAGGACCTATAAATAGGATTTTTAAAGACTAAATTAGGCTTCCACACGTTTTTACACAAGAGACAAGAAGAGAAGGGAGATCAAGCTTGAAGATTTGGATTTCATCATTGATTTTCAAAGTCCAAGAGTTTCTTTCACCTTTTACTCTTGTACTTATGTCTAATTTCTATGTAATCATGCTTTCTTTCATAGTTATGAACTATATTCCCTTCTAGGGCTATGATGTAGCCTAGCTAGGAAGATTTGTGATTTTCTATTCCTTTAATTCAAGAACTCCTTTATTAATTGTCTTCTTCTTCTTAATTCTTCATGCTTCTAATTGTTTGATCACTAATTAGTTGATTAGATAATTACAATGAGACTAGGAGGTAATCTGTAATTAAAGATCATAGGGATTAAGAACATAGATTCCATAAGGGATAGGAATATACCTTTATGATTTATGTAGCTTTTAAAGAGAACCATATAATTAATTGAATTTCTAAATTATTCACAATTCACATAGAAATATAGTAGGTTCATAATTTGGGAATACGTTTGTTTGACCTTGGGAAAGTCTAATAAATAAATTAGGGTTCTTGGCTAGCAATTAGGAAGATTGTTCTTGGTTAATGAATTAGGAATAAAAAATCGGAATAGCTATGGTGAAATCAAAAACTCTAGATATTTCCCATCCATTTTTCTAATCGTCACTGATTTAGTATTTTTGCCCCTAGATTATCACTTATATTCTCTCATTGATTCTCTAGATAAAATTAGAATACACTTAATTTTCGTATTTATTAGCCACAATCTCCGTGAAACAATACTTTACTCTCATTTTATTACTTGAAAACGATAACGTACACTTGCGTTAGAGTTTTACACAACAAAGGCCAGTATAATATGGAGTATATAAAATAACTGAGATAAAATGATAATATTTTTTTAAAAATATGATAAATAAGAACAATTATAAAATTAATGAATAAGCTAATTTGAACCAAAAGCGAAACAAGTATCCTAAGTACATAAGTCCAAACTAAGAAAAAATAAAAAATAAGCCAAATACCAAAAAGAAGTCATCTACATCCCAAATTCAACTTAAAAGAAAATTAAACAAACACAGATGTGGGCCATGCTGAAATCAAAAGTAAATAAAAATCTAACAGCAAAATAATGGGGATCCAAAGAGCAAAAATTTGTGGGCCTAAACAATTCAACATTGCAATCAAAAAGAAAGAAAAAAGGACCCAAAATCGGTAAAAATGTAGGCCCAAACAGTGAGTCTGGTCCAATAAGGTAGAAGACCCAACATCCCAATTCAAAAAGAAAAAGGAAACAAAGAATAAACTAAAAATGCCTAAATGGTGTCCGCCCCAACAACTCAATAACCAAAAAAATAAAATAAACACAACAACCCACACTAACACCATAATGGGCAAAAGAAATAAGCAGATACAACAACAAAAAGTAACTTCAGTTCAAATAAGTTAGTTTTAATATGAGATAGTAAAATATACAGGGATTACATGTGTATGTCATACTATACTGATGTGACAAACATACATATTTTTATATTTTATTTAATATAAAATTAATTTATCTTATTTTCTCAAACAAACTTAAAAATAGTTAATTTGTACACATGTCATTCACATATTGATTATTTTTATGTAGTATGATATACAATAAAATATCTAAAAAACCTCCTAAAATATAACTAAACAAGACTCAAAGAAACGAAGCCCAAACAATTTGGCCTCATACAATAAACCCAAATAAACAACAAAATTAAAACCAACAAAATGCATTGATAAAAGGAAAAATAGATGCATAAAGAGAGAGAAGTCATGTGTTGCAGGGAGGAAAGAGAGATAAAGTGGCAGAGAAGTAAAATGCCTCCCTTGACCTCTCTGCTCTCGTCGCTTAATCCAAAGGGAAGGTATGGGTTTGAGTCTTTTTCTCTCGAAATCGGTGGCTAAGGTGTGAATTCCTCCCTGTCAACCTTAACTTTCTCTTAAAATTTCTCTATATTTCTCTCTGAATCTCGGTTTTATCTCTCTAAAAATTCCTCACTCTGTAACTCAATTTAATCCTCTATCTCGGTTGCTTTCTTTTTAATTGAGTTTCTATTGTGCTTTGCCTTTAATTTCATGCATAAGCCCTAAAAAAGTTTATGGGTTTTGTTCTATTTTTCTAAAAAAGGTGGATTTAGGGGATTGACTCTGTAGAATAAACCTTGCCTCAGAATTAATTCTAGTTGGCAAAGGGAATTAGTTCTCTCTTTCTGTCTCTGGTATCTCTATTTTTTGTCTTTGTTTTTTAAAGGATGGGGGAATGGGAATGGGGTGAAGCCATCACCACCGGTGGCGTCACCCCTTCCCTGCTCTATTTTTTTGGTGATTTTATTTTAAATTCCCTCTCTATACCTAGAAGCTAAATAGAAAGAGAATGATTCAATTGTGAGAAAATAAAACTTCTATGCAATAAGCAAGAATGTCAAAGCCAATTTAGCACAAAGAAAATGTGAAAAAGAGCTAGAGTTCATACCTGAGCTATTGTTAATCCGCTGTTATGCTTTATACTTTGACGATTTTTGCTCCTCTGTCTCAGAACGGATGGGTATGCATATGTTTTCACTATGCCCTTTGTTGATACCAAAATTTGTACATGAATTATTTTTAGGATCATGGTCTTTGGAACCATATTTTTATGTGCTCAATTGAAACATTTCATTTCAATACTACAAAATAAAGCAGATATAGCTAAAAATGATGAAATGCTAACAAAAATCACAAAAAAAATAATAACTTAAAAACATAAAAAATTACAAAAAAAAATTTATTATTATTATTATTATTATTATTATTATTATTATTATTAAAAGTGAAGAATAATAAAAAGCAAAGAAGAAATAAATACTATTGTAGGTGATACACAATCTTTCTGCAATGTAGTTTTGTGCTAGTCCTAACTCTTGGGCGACAATCCGGCTTTCCGCGAAATGCTATTCACCAGTTCGGCGCTACCCACCCTGCCATACTCCTTGCAGCTTGAAAACAGGAAAATCATATCAGTAAGTTAACAGTGCAACTTGCACAAAACTCTGACTATGAAAGACTCACAAAAGAGAGGAAAATGGGGAAAGAGAATTGAAACTTTGAAGCAAAATAGAGAGAAATCAGAGATACATAGAGTGATAGACAGGAAGACACATAGGGAGACAACCAAATTCTGAAACAAAATAGAGAGAAAAGAAACACAAACATATAACATACATTCGAAGAGACCGAGAGAAGCAATTCCGAGAAAGCAGAGAAATTCTTAAAAAAAGAAGTACACCGCAATATAGCAAGCAGAGGGACTCCAAGGTCAAGTAGACACAACTTGTGGGAATCTCATTCACAGGTACACCACCAATGCTAATTTTCCCTTTCTTGCTTCATTCGGTATTTACACCCACATACATAACACCTACCAACAGATATACAATATAGTAAAAAAAAACTAAGGAATCCTTCGTCGTTGTTTTGAGAAGGGAAAAAATTCTTTATTTTCAAAACTAGTGAATGGTTGAGGGGGTGGCGCCGCTGGTAGCGGTGGCTCCACCCCCATTCCCATTAGCACCCAATCTAGAGAGAGAAATATCACCTAGAGAGAGAAAATAGAGACCTACAAGGAATCAAAGTGATGAAAGAGAGAAATTTGGAAGAAAACAAAGAATTAGAGAGAAGTGATTTACTTTCATACCATCAATTTGCAAAATTACAGAGGTGGGGGTACATGCAAATCCCCAATTTTAGAGAGAGAAACAGTTCCTAGAGAGAGGAAAACCAAAATTTTTAGAGAGAGAATCAGAGAAATTTTTGAGAGAAAGTGAAATAGATGAAGAGATTCTTACATGGGCACATTGATTCAGTGAGTTACAACCAAATTTTGAACTCCAAAGCCCATAGATGAGAACCCCGTGTGTTTTCCCCTTTCCTCTCCATCCCTCCCTTCTTTCTTTTTTCTTTCTATGTAGCTTTTGGTTACTGAATAAATCTCTTTTTAATTCTATTTGCAATTTTCCATTTTTTTAAGTGTATATTTGTTTGTTTAGTTAATTCGATTGGGCTTAGGAAGATATTGATTTTTTTTTTTGGTTGGATCAGACCCAAAACAATTTAGGTATACTGTTAATTTCTTTCCTTTTTCGAATTGGGCCTAGCTTGTTTTTGTTCTTTATTCTTAACTTGCTTTCCTATTCATTAATCAGCTTGAGCCATTTTTGGTCTTGTTAATCCTTCTTCATTTGCTGATTGGGATGGTCCGAATTGGGCTAGCCCATTTGTGTATTTAATTTCTTTTCTTGCTTGTTGGAATTAGGCATTTGTTTCTCTTAATTATGCTAAGTTATCTTTGTTGGTTTTACATTCTATTTAAGAGTTATAATATTTACTGTTTTTATTTGTTTATTTACTCACTTATTTTATTACATTTATTTATTTATTCTTTGCCTATAGCTATTGTTACTTTTATTTTATCTTAAGGGTCTTAGTTTATTTATTTTACATGTTTTATGCATTTCATATTATACCTAATCATTTTTGTAAATAAAATCAAAGCCCGACGTATTAAGTTAGGAAATAATTGTGTTGACAATTTTTTCTAATG
This sequence comes from Cercis canadensis, assembly GCA_003255065.1. Lineage (NCBI taxonomy): Eukaryota > Viridiplantae > Streptophyta > Magnoliopsida > Fabales > Fabaceae > Cercis > Cercis canadensis. The sequence goes on from QAOA01001288.1 coordinate 18,136, forward strand.
TTCCTGAGGTGATGGATAAATTTTTTAGTTATGTCAGAGGTATTGGTGTGGCCAATAAATTTCCCAATATCACTTTTATCTTTTTAATTACTGTTTTTCTAGCCTTGATTTGCTACATTGTAATTTATCTCTTTACATTTTGTCATTGTCTTTGCTTATGCTAGAATAAGATTACCGATGAGGGAATAATTAAAATTAGCTATAATGATGTTGATATTTTGACATTTCAGAGGCAAAGAGGTTTCTCTAGTTTTGCCAAAGGTACTGGTGAGGCTTGAGGCTAACTTCTAATAAAAATATTTTCTATGCGTAATTCACCGAAAAATCTTCTCTATACATAATATCATACTTTTATTTACCTTAAAGTGTGGATTAAAAGTACTGACAACGGAATAATTAAGGATAGCTATGAGATGACGACTCCTTGACATTCCAGAGGTGAGGAATGTCCTTTTAGCATTTCCAGAGGTACTGGTAGACTTAAAGAAAGACCTTCAATAAAAAAAAAAAAACCTTATGCCATAAATCTCAAACTCATTTTTCTAATATCTTTAATAAATTGTATTTCATACATTTAATAAAAATGTTAAAACTTGCCTATGACGGGATAGATTGGGAGAGGATTGTAATGACAATCACGGTCTCTACCCAATAGTCTTGAGGCATCCCTTAAGTTTTACCAGAAGTGTTGGCAGGGCCTAACGAAATGTTAATTTATTTTAAAATATAATGTTAAGACCAATTTAATTCATTTAGAAAAGATAACAATTGATTAAATAGGTAACTGTTCTAAAAACAGGTGTTGTAGGGTGCTAATACCTTCCTTACACGTAATCAACTCCCGAATTCAAACTCTGAAAACACAGACATTTCCTTTTTTAGGTGTCCAATCGCACCATTTTATTTGTTTAAAAATAGAATAAAACGATTGGTGGCGACTTTATTCTTTTGCATCATATCATGCACCTTATATTTTATTTTTCTCGTTAGGGGTTTCGCTGCTCTGCTTCGGGCTCCAAAAGGGACATTACGACACCCTTCTCCCTCAAATTTCATAATTCTCTTTGTTCTCTCTTTGTATGTGTTATTGGTTGATTCACTCTCTATCCCTTCTTCTTATGTGTATGAGAGACCTTTTTATAACCGGAGAATTGTGCAATTGCTTACTGATATGAGTTTTCTATTTCCTTTTGCAAGCTGTAAGGGGCACTGGCAGGGTCAGCTGGCAGAGGGTGGCGCTAGTTTGAGGGAGTAGCACTGATGGACTTTTTCCGGCAAGTGTACCGAGTCACACAAGTAGTAATAGATGAATAGAGTATCGTCCTCAAGGATTAATGCAAGCAACTATCAATTTCTCCAATACTAGTTCTATTTGGAAGAATTAATACTTTGGATTGAAGGCAACCTAAAAATGACTATTGTAATTAACTAAGTAATAAAACTCAAACGATTACATAAACAATTTAAATAGCAATTTAACTGTGAGGTTGATGATAAGAATGAGAAGGTTAGGGGTTGATTTCATTCGCTTGCAAATTCGGTTACTTCATAGACAAAGTAACCTTGGGATCAGAACTGAACTAATTATTCCAGTTACAATTTCTTTGTTGTTGGTTGCTTTCCCTAATGTGATTGAACCCAATTCCTTGGTGAAACAATCCTCCCTATCTCAATTAATTGTTCAATTCCTTGACACAATCAACAAGTCTAGGTGATTAAGCTATAGGAAATCAATTCAAGACCACCTAAACTAAGTTATCTATTCCTAGATTAACTCAATTAAGGACAGAATTCACAGAAACATATCCATGTTTTACTATTCCTAGCATTGAAACGAATCTTTAACTATTCAAATGGAGACCAGTCATTTAAACACATTAATAACAGTAAATTCCATTCAACAAGAAAAATTGTACTAAAACAAGTTCATTCAGCCTTGAAACCTTATTACAAACGAATTACATAAAACCCCTAACACTAAGAGTTTAGCTACTCATGACTAAAGTTAATAACATTAAACAGATAAGATTCAACATAGGAGGAAAAGAAGAAAAACTAGATGTAGATCGAGTTCCAATTGCTCCTCTTCGTGCTCTAGCTCCTCTCTTCCTTTTCTTCCCAAGTACGACCTCTCTAACACTTGCATCAGATTCCTATTTATACTTCTGTGAAATTAGGTCTTCTCATCAGAAATAGCTCGAACATAACTATGACACGGCCGTGTTCTATTTCTGGACTTGGGCGTGTCACTTAAGGTGCTTCCCTAGTCATTGAACACGGGACCAGACACGGCTGTGTTCTTCTCTTGTCACTGCTCGTGTTCCTCAGACATGGTTCGTGTTCTCCTTGCTCTGGGCGTGTTCTATATTTGTACACTCTGCTTGATCAACACGACCATGTCTGATCTTGTTTGAGGCCGTGTTTTTCCATAAGCTTGAGCAGCAACTTCTGGATGCTAGACACGAGGGAAACACATCCGTGTTCCTGGCCGTGTCCTCATGAAAACTTTGTATGAGACTGGTTTCCTTGCCATTTGCTTCATGGATTGCTTCCAACTTCTTCCTTTTTCCTGATTAAACATCTTAGTACATGACAACACCAATTCATGGATTAAATACCATGTTTAATGAGGATTTGCTCACAATGCAAGTAGGAATTCAATATTAAAAGATGATTTTTATAGTCCTAAAAGACAAGTATCAAGCACCACACCTATCGCATCGCAGAAAGAGGACTTGCCACCCACTGCAACATCTAATTCTCCTTGCTTTTTCTATTTTATTGTTATTTCCTTTTCTTCCTAATGAGCTTGAACGGACAGAGCAACAACATAAATGTAGCAGCATGAAATAATAAAACTGCATTACGGAAAGATTGCTTGCTACCTACAATAGCATTTATTTCTTCTTTGCTTTTTATTATTCTTTGTTTTTAATAATAATAATAATTTTTTTAATTATTTTTTATTTTTATAAATTTGAATATCAACAAGTGGTATGCAACTGCAATCGCAATTACAACATTGTTGTTGTACACAGTCATCCTAATCGCATTTTATAAATCATTGCAGTTTGTTTTGACCACTTTTATCCATATTTTGTAATGTTAATCTTGAATGGAGTGCAACCATTTCTACATAATCAGCTGAAACACACACACATATATAAGTGATTAAGTTCAACGATTAACTTGAAAATAATCATTTAAAGTTACCACGAATGAGTTAATTTTTTATTTATTTCATTACTTACTGTCACTTATAGTGATAATTATGATTCTATCTCATGCTAAGTCCATGTAGCAAATGTTAATATGAATTGTTAAGGCCATATCTTTAATAGTGAGAGGTATGTCACAGAAATGTAATCAAATTCTATATGCATTTGAAAGACAACAGAATGATAGGTTTTAACTGCATCCGTTTCAAAATTTTGAGAGTAACATCATTTTATAATTGCTAATTGAAAAGGGAAATCTAAAAAAAATTTAACTCATAAATGTATTTAAGCTTAGTAAATAAACATGAATCCACACCACATTACTCTTTGGTAGCGGTCAAAATAATTAAGGACATTCTTTTCTTTTTGCCTTCATTCTTGAGTAAACTGTTAAGGCCGTACATCAAGGATCGAAACAAGACCTTGTGCTTTGAAATTAGACTTTGCCTTCACAAAACTCGTGCTTTGAAATTTCTTAGATGTTAAAATAAAAAGAAAGTTCAGTGTATCTAATTGGGTGGATGTTACCCTAAACTTTAAAGAAAACCTTTTCACTTGGTGTGGAAGTAATTATTTATTTCAATGTTAACGTCTATGCAATAGTTGACCTGGACTGTGCACAGTAGAAATTATCCAAAAATTGAAAAACAGAGAGACGAGAAAGAGCCAAGATAGAGAGAGGGACATGGAAAAAAACTTTGATACTCACTTGGTTATATGATAGCAAAAAAACTCGATTTTTTCACAAAAATTATCGAAATTCTTAACTATTAGATTACACCTCATGATTTTTAGTACTTACTTATTGTTACTAAATAGAAAAGATAAAAAAAATAAAAATATTTAAGATTAATTTCATTGTTTTTAGTGAAAATAACTCACATTATTATTTTATATTCATATCTACAAAAAAAAAAAAAGAATAAAAGTTATTAGGGTTGGATATTGGGTTCGTGTCTTTGAGTTGATTCATTGACCAAGTTTTTGACTGACTATTTTCTCTTACCATTCAAATTCCAAATTGTTTAAAAAACGATTTATGATATGAAGATTCATGGTTCTTTTCTTTTCTTTTGTTGTCTTTTTTGCTATGCCAAAGATGTTATTATGAACAAATGGAACACGCACAAGCCACGTTGATATACTTTCTATGGATGAGACAATTTTGAGTGGAATGAAACTGACACATTCATGAAGGAAATTTTGACGCTTAATTTTATTATTTTCCTTTTTGTCATAATATATAAAACTCAACAGTATTCAAAGACTCAAAGGCACAGATACATGATTGCCTTCATAGTCTTACACAACAAAATTCAAAGATGTGCTATCAATTTCCTTCACTTATTCATACGTTATACTGGTAAGACCAAGCCCTACTTATATGAGTTAAAACTAATTCATTTATAAAATTCTATGACTCCCAAAGTAGAGAAAACACAAGAAGCAACTTCATATCTGCAAAACCCTGCACTTTTGCATAAAGCTTCGAATTCTTTCTCAGTTCTTTCCTTCCCACAAGCTTGGATAAACATGACGTAGTATATCAAGAGTGGAAACATACTTATCACCATCTGTTGTTGCCTTGGGTGTTGCAGGCATTATCAAATCACTAATAATGACATTCCCACCTTTCTTTAGGGATTGATGGCAATTTCTCAATTTGTATGCATTTTTCTTCTTTTTGGATCAGACCCAAAACGTTTTAGGTGTGGTGTTGATTTCTTTCCTTGTTCGAATTGGGCCTAACTTCTTTTTCTTTTTTTTTTTTTTTTTAATTTACTTTCTTATTCATTAATTAGTTTGGGCGGGGGTTCTATGATACTAAGTAAGTATGTCATACTACACTGACGTGACAAACATACATAATTATCATATTTTATTATATATAAAATATAATTTATTTAATTTTTTAAACAAACTTAAAAACAGTTAATTTGTACACATGTCATTCATTTATTGGTTATTTCTATGTAATATGACATACTACATAAATACTAAAAGTATCTAAGAAACTTCTTTAGTTTGGGTCATTTTTTATCATCTTAATATTTGTTATTTACTGATTGGGCTGGTCCGAATTGGGCCAGCCCATTTGTATGTGTGTGTGTTTTTTTCTTTTCTTGTTGATATTAGGCCTATGTGTCCTTTAATTGGGTTAGGTTATCTTTTTATTGGATTTATCTTCTATTTAAGAGTTGTAGTATTTGTTGTATTTAGTTAGTTTTATTTATTTATTTTAGATCTCTTGTTTAGGAGCCTTGTTTGTTTTGGGTCATTCTAATTTATATATTCTTTGCTTATTGTTATTGTTGCTTTTATTTTAAGGGTCTTTGTTTATTTAATTTTATTTATTTTACATGCTTTATGTATTTCATATTATACTTAATCATTTTGTAAATAAAATTAAACCCCGGCGATAAACTAAGTTAGGGAATAATTATGTTGACAATTTTTATCTAATTTTCTTGAAATGAGGGATAATTTCTTAGTTACACAAGAAGTACTGGTGTGTGCACTGAAAATCTCAATATTGCTCTTATTTCTTTAATTACTATATCTTCGACATGTATTGGTTACATTTCATTTTCTCATTATTTTTACTCATACTAGAATAATCAAAATTAGTTATAATGATGACGATATTTTGACATTCCGAAGGTGAGGACCTTTAGTCTTTTCAGATATGTTGGTGGATTTAAAGAAAGACTTCCAATAAAAAATCCTTTGCCAAAAATCTTAAACTCCCTCTTTAATATGTATAATAAATTGTATTTTTCGTGTATTCCCTAATTATTACTTAGTTAATAAAATATTAAAATTGTCTATGACGGAATATAGTAAGGGATGATTGTAATGAAAATCACTGTCTCAACCCAATAGTCTGGAGGCATCTTTTTATATTTTGTTAGAAGTGCTGGCAGGGCCTAACAAAACATTAACTTATTTTGAAGCATAATGTAAGGACCAATTTAATTCATTTAAAAAAGATAACAAGCAATTAAATGGGTAATCGTTCTAAGAATGAACGTTATAGGGTGTTAATACATTCCCTACATGTAATCAACCTCCGAATTCAAACTCTGAACATAGACCAAATTTTTATATGTTCAATCACATCATTCCATTTGTTTAAAATGAAATAAAACGATTGGTGGCAACTCTATTTCTTGCATATGCACTTTATATTTTATTTTTCTCGTGTGGGGTTTTGTCGTTCCACATCGCGCTCGAAAAGGGATGTTGTGATAGTAGTTCTTCCCAATCTTGAATATCATAGTTGGTGCATTATTTTTTCTTCGAATTAAAAGAAGTACCTCCCAACGTACAGGTTTAATATTTATGTTTATTTAAAGAAAATCGATAAAAGTCATATTGTTAATTTATAATTAATAGCTCAGAAAAATAATTAGTAATTAATAATACTTAAGAAAACCAAGTTGATATATTGGAAAGTATTTGCTGATGTCACTTCAATTAAAATATTTCACTCAAGCGTCAGCATAATCATCTTTGCAATTTTTGTTTTTGGTATTTTGGTAGTGTCAGGTCAGCCACACCTAATTAGGCATTTGTCTTTTATTTATTTGTAATAACCTAACTTTTTTTTTTGACACTTTATAGATTAGCATAGGCACGAACAATAAACCCCAAATGTTCAAGCCATGCTTCAAATTCTTATTATATGTTTTACCCATTTTTTTCTTTCTCATTTCAAAATTTTAATTAGCTAAATGTCTCTTATTTTAGGGTAGAAAAGAAAAACAATTGTTGATATATATCCTGTGGTAAAAAAAAATATATATATATAAGGATCCAACCATTCAAAANAAAAAACTATAAGGATCCAACCATTCAAAAATTTGTTCTTATCACTTTCTTCATGTCACATCTGATTAATTTAGTCGATGGAGTAATTATTCGGAATAATTATTTGAGAATTAAAATAACATTAAAAATAAATTATGGACCAAAATGATAATTGATCAATAATTTAAGAATAAAAAATATATTTTACTAAAAAAAATTGAAGTCAAAGATGAAAAGTTTGATATACAACTTTCTTTCACAAAAAAGTTGACCAATTTCTTGAACTAGTTGATATTTTTTGTACCATCAAAAAAATTCTTTTCATCAAATTGTGATATGAACATTCAAGGTTCTTAGTTCAATTCTGTTTTCTCTTTGTTATCTTTATTGCTGTATATATCGTGAAGATATAGAATATGAGAGAAATGAAAACACTATTAAATAGTATTTTAAATGGAAATTTCAATACTTATATTATTTTTACTTTCATCACAGCGAAACTTCACATTATAGTTAAAGGCGATCGTCTCACCTTCATTTACATAATATTCAGTATTTAACGATGTACTAACAATTTCCAGCACTTATTCATGCTTCGTACTGATTTAACAAACCCTACATAATTTTGGAATGAATTCATTTATAAAATTCAATGACTCCCAAAGCTCCAGAGAATACACGACAAGCAACCTCATATCTTGAAAATCCAGCACCTTTGCGTAAGGCGTCAAATTCTTTCTCAGTTCTTTCCTTCCCATCAGCTTGCTGAAGCATGACGTTGTCAACAATGGCAGCATAGTTATCACAATCAGTTGCCTTCGGTACTTCTGGCATTATCAAATCAATGATAATGACCTTGCCACCATCTTTTAGGGATTCATGGCAGTTCTTCAAAATTTGTATGCATTCTTCATCGGACCAATTATGAATTGTAGCCTGCCAGAATATAAACAAAAATGCTAAGCATTCTTTATAGTTTATATGCATGAACATCTAAATTGATGGAAGGACTAGAAATTTTCCTCAAGTAAACTGACTAACCTTAATCATTATGGCATCACCTTTTGGGACACTTTTGAACATATCCCCACCGACATGCTCAATTCCTTCAAAAAATTTGAAAATTTTGATGGAATTCATTAGTAATTTTTCCCAAGTTAAAAAACACGTGTTCCTTTCTTTGTTTCTTTCTTTTATGTTTTTGGTTTTTTTTAATCTTCATGTTTTCAGACATTAAGGAAAGGAAACGAAGCAATTTTCCGTAACTGTGCACAACTACAAGATACATTTTCATTGCATGTTTTCCTCCCTTGTAGTTTTCATTCTTATCATAGGATTGAAAATAGTATTACTACTCCTTAATATGTCTTCTCTTCTATATATATTATTTTGCATTGACTTTTGTTTCATAAAGAGAGCAGAATATATACCTGGGTGAAGTGGAGCATGCTCTACCACATTGGGCAAATCATAGTTGATACCCTTTATTAGAGGGTACTTAGAGGTAATCATTTTGAGGCTTTGTCCAAGACCACCAGCCACATCAACAAGTGTTGATATTTCTTCAAATCCTTTATACTTTTCAAGAATCTGCCTCATATGCATAGCGGAAACATCAGCCATTGCCCTGTGGAATATGGGTCTAAATGTTGAATCCGTTTTCATATATTCGAAAATAGACAACCCGTGTACTTTCTTGAAGAGGCCCTCGTCACCGTCAAGAATCACTTCCTTGAAGTTTTTCCTAGATTGCAATTAAAATCATAAAAAGAAAGAAAAAATAAAATCCCTTTGCTTCATGTAATCAAATTAATCAAGGACAGAAAGAAAATAGAATCAAACTGTTCATATACAATTAATTCTTTCTAATGAATCATCATAATAAAAACAGTATAGTTCATAAACCCTATAAATCAAAATATATAGTTACTTACCAAAGTGCAAAATAGACTGGGTGAAAACACATCCTTGCGAGCGCAGCATAGGAGGCTCCATCATTGAGATCGGTGAGCATATATTCACCGGTAAGAGAGAGTTGATAAAGTCTCTCAACCCTACCATCTTGATTGATACGCTTTGAGCAAGTAAGAAGAGAGTGACAAGCAAGCAAAAATAGCATGCGGTCGAGCCTGTGAGCTGTGTGTGCATGTTGAGTGGGAAGTTTAGAAGCAATTTCAAAAGGAGATATGCCGTTAGGGCCTGCCTGGTTAATGATCTCAAACAGATTTAGCTCAATGACAGCATTCAACACAGCAGGAACGACTTGAGCGCCGGAAAGCAACATGGCGTCAAGGCATGCATCATAATCATTTTCAATGGAACCCATATTTGCTTCTCTAGGAAGATGAAGTAGATTTGCTTTCCAATATTTTGGAGTCTACAACAATTGAAACTTGAAATAACTTGCTATTTTCAAGAGTTGTGAGGTGGTATTTATAGTGGTTTGGCCATTGAACTCTTGTGGTTGGTCAAGATTTTGCAAGATTATTTAAAGATTGCTCTCTTGACTGTCATGTTCCTCCCAAAGTGTGTTGGGTTGGGTTGAGGTTTCCTAAACTCGTCCGATCCGTCTGTTGATGGTTTGAGACGGGTCGGGCGGGCCAATTTGTTTTGATGGCTCTAAAATTTAGGACTAAGCATAAAGCTTGAGTTACAAAAAAAAAAAAAATAGTCAAATTTTTCAAAGGGCGGGCGATTAGAACTAAGCAGTGAAAAAAATTTGTTACTCGACAAATCTTAATGATAGAGAGTTGTTAAAAAACAGGTAGTCATGATGATGTAGAGCGATGCAATGTTGTTTGCTAATCATATGGTGCAGCAAATTGTTGTCTTCCAACTTAATTTTCACCATAATTTTCTTTCAAAAATATACAATTAAAAAAAATAACGATCAAGTATTAAATTCAATGATAAATTATGTGTCAGACAAAATTTTTGAGACTAATATATTTATTTATAATTGTATAATTTAGTTTATTTTCATGTAATCAATAATAAATTAATAGACATCTCTTCTTATTATTTGAATAGTTTGATTCATCTTGATTTATTTTATTTTTAATTAAGTTCTATGTTTGATAGGGATAGCTAAATTTAAGAGGTTTCTTAGATATTTTTGCTATTTATATAAATGTCATACTACATGAGAATAGTCAATGTGTGAATGACATTGTATAAATCAACTATTTTTTAGTTTATTTGAGAAAATAAAATAAATTATATTTATATCAAATAAAATATAAAAATTACGTACACTTGTCACGTTAGTGTAATATGACATACTCATGTGGTATCATAGAATTTCTGCTAAATTTATTGTGCTTATGTTATATTAATCGTTTTTGTAAATGCTTATAGTAAAATATATTTTACTGTTGGAATTTACAGTAAAATAGAAGGATCTATTATTTTCATACCCTATTTTATTAATGTTAAATTTTATTTAATATTTAAATATGATATGAACTAAATTATCCTTATTTAATATAAAACACTTTTCAAATTGATTGATTATAATAATCTCTTTCTAACTTTTATTCATCGTGGCTTCATTTTCTCTTTCTAATTTGAGTATGAATAAGAATGTGTATTTATGGTAATAGAACTATTTCAAATAATTGTGTGTGAAAATCCAACCTAAAATAATTCTGAAAAAAAAAAAAAACTCATGATTCACCATGGAATTTATAATAATACATCAACTACAACTAATCAACATGGAATTTAAACCTTTCTGAATCGTACGATGTTGTATCAATTCCTTCTTCCAGTGTTATTGAATATTAAGATATGCCTTTGAACCTAGTATCATAGCCCTCTAGATTCATCCTAAAGTTATTATGGTGATGGAAAATTCATGATTCACCCGTCAAAAGCAAGAAAAGACTTGAATTTGTGTGCTCAAAACTTCAAAGAAATAAATTGGCTGAATTCATAAACCAACAAATAAAGAAATAAATTGGCTCATTTAATAATTAAACTATTTTGACATTATCTTAAAACCTTTAAATAAAATATGTTCCACAAGAATGACAGGTTTGACTGAAAGAAAACTTAGCCATCTCTAAGCAATACCAATCTTAAATCTCTCTGGCCTATGTAGTGGTAGGAGATGGAGGTATATATATATATATA